>DWPF01000626.1:0-10545 GCA_018251575.1 Cecropterus bathyllus | reverse complement strand
AAGCAGTGATAATTAACTTCTAATACGCACATAATTTTAGAAAAATCAGTGGTGCGTGCCTGGGATTCGAACCCCGGACCCTCGATTGAGAGGCCGAGTTTCAACCATTCGGTTATCACTGCTATCAACTTACTTGCTTATTTATAATTTACAAAAAATGTTTGTACAAAGATGGACTTAATGCATAAGCATTATCTACCAGCCAACCTTCAGGCAGTCAAAACATTAGGTATAGGTACTTTCCGTATTTTTTTCTCAGTTCAGAGTATTTTCATGAAGACACTTTTAAAGTTTTACTGGGATTTATCTATAAACAAGTGCATTAGGTGAATCGATTATAATAAAGTTTAACGACGAGCTAGATCACCTTTCTAAAATGATACAGCCGTATTTTACAATCTTTACAAAGTAGTCACTTTAGCCCGCGTTCCTGAGGAAAATAATCTTACATACATTCGAGCGGAGTCGCCTACAGAAGGTACTATTACTACAAATGTTTATCCAAAAACCTGACCTCTGCAAGACCGTAATGTATCAATTCATCCATACATATAGATGAAATCCATGCGTCTGTACGTCGCATATAATTGCAATAATGTTTGACGACTGAGAGGAGTACTAATATAATTTTTAGAACTTTTATCTGTTTTGTTTGACGCCAAAAAACAAAACTATTGATCTAATTTAAAAGATTTAAAGTATTATTATCTCCTATATATAATATCTTCAAATTATAACAATTCAATATTATTTCACATTATCACACAAACGCAAGTGTAACCGCAGCGCACAGCTATACAGCACATTAATGCGTTATTCCCGAAACTAAAAACATTTTTAATCAGAGAGCATAATGGTTAATGCATTTTTGATAACTTTAGCAACCTGTCCCGCGATACTCGCGATACAATGAGATAGTGCGGTCGCTATACATAGGAGACCTACTAACACCGAGTACAAATTGCTTGACCTGATAAGTAATCCTTATCGGACGATTACGACGCGTCTGTAGAACAAGGATTTACCACGTTATATTGCGTCTTTGAAATGCTGTTTTTGTCTGGATGAATTTTAGATCGTGTTGAAAAGTTACTGTAAGTCTATCGATTGTTCCTTTTTCAATGCCTTTAGAACTTGGTTGAATATGTGAAATGCGTATAGAAAAAATTAAGCCATAGAGTACTGGTTAGAGGTTGGAGTTGGTAGATTTCCTTTAATTTTACAACTAGTGACAGAACAAAAAACTATTACATCACGCTGCTTTATAACCAATGATGGTAGTATACGTAAAAAAAAAAAAATGGAATACATACTTAGAGGTCAAAGAATGGTCCCTTGGCATACTCTGAAATTACATACCGTTTTAACACGATTAAAATAAATGTTATTTCATTTAATTAGATGTGTAATATATTCACGTTTGTTTTACACGATAATAATAATGAAAATGTTCAACAGCACCATTTCCGTTGCGAATGTCAATATTGCACCGGTAAGCCACGTGCACCTGTCCAAACATTTGATTTGTCCGAATTTGATGTGCCGCGTGTGGGCATGCATGTTTGAAATTGGCAAATTAACACTTTCGATCATATGTAATGCAAGTGTTAAGTAAACGAGATATGATTTTTTTCTTGCGATATATTATGTTGTGTGATCAGAGGCGGCTGTCCTTGAAAGTAATTTGTTTATCATTAATTGGGATCATATGGTTCGAATGCGCTATTTTAAGTCTAAAATTAAAAATATTATTTACACTTAAAACAAACATATCGTGGTTAAATTATTTGTTCATCTAATATTTACTCTCAGAATAATGTTTCTATTGCAATACTAAAATTGTTAAGTCATAAAATACAAAAGTAAATATAATTAAAGTGCATACAACACTTAGAAGTAGATATTTTTACATACATAGTACCATTTTAGCTGTCTTATTTTGAGAAACCATAAAAATGTCGATTAGTATCTACCATAGGTGCCAGACTCCAAAGAAATTAACCAAACAGACGAGGGGCCCCAATCTCGGTTTTGCTTCCGTCGTTTGGTGTACATTGAGGCCAGCACGGGTAAAGCAGCCACTACATACCGTACACGGTGACCAGCCTTCAACCGACCATCAGCTGAGTGGGTGATGTCAGCAGTTATCAAGTGTTTGCTTTGCACACAACAAATTCACAGGTCAATGATGATTATACTACCTAACGTGCCACGACTAAAATTGACAAAGTAACACTTATACTTAAAATGGAAGACACGGCTGACGAAATGGTTCTTGACTCTGAAGTATCTTGACATAGCGTTGGCGTTTATCTCCAGAGCAATTGCAATTAATTTCTGCGTTACCCGAATAACTCGTGAATTCAGATTCAAACCACGAATATCAAGAGCGATCAGCTGACCGCGTGATTCAGTGATTGGGTGCGTGCATTTTAATAAGCGTGGTGGAATTTTCAGCAGAGAAACAAAATGTTTTACTCGTTCCTGGAAGTTCAACGCACCTATCAGCTGAGTCAACATGCCCTTTTATTTCCCTCGTGCCTTGTTCTAAGTTCGATTAACTAACATTGTTGCGCAATGATGCTGCTGTTTTGACTTGGTTTCGAACAATTTACTTGCGGTCACTTAAGTTTTAAAATACAAATGGTGTATAAGTCACGTGCGACGAATAAGTTAGGAATGCCAGACAAATTATAATTATTTATAAACATGAACTATAAAATAGATATTAAGCATCGAATTAAAATATTATGTATATAGGTTCATCGAACGATCATGCACGCTAAATTTATTCCAATAGATACTACTTGCTTGCATCAATCAGCTGGCATATGATGTCATTCGTTTTATCATAAACTTTTAAGTCATTTTCCTCGTCTTATATTTTTTGGGTATGCATGTCGAGACAGGCTTTGCGCTTGACCAGCCTTCACCTTACCCCCACCCCGTCGATCAGCTGTTCGATCTGCATTATCTATTATACGACAACTGGGCGTACGTGATTCATTTCTCATGTCATCGCTTGACTCGGATAATTCGCAATGGATTCTTATGAAGCCTTCGCTTAGATACTTACTGACCTGTCTATACCTATCCTCACCAAGGAATGCGTTGCAAGTTTTTTGGTTATCTCTAATGATTCAATAACATGTAGTATGTTTTTGTACATGCACCTCATTGAATTTATTTTAGCGTATCTCTCGTTGCTACATAACTTTTTATAATGTGTGATGTTGATTGGAGGCTCTCTCTATAATGAAAATACAATTGTTGCAGTTTAATGTCAGACTTTTATTACCTTGTGTATACCTTCATAAAATTCAATGTGTACGTGAATTTGCAGCTAAGACTTAATTTTAATTCAAGATTTATTTTATTGCTGCAACAAGATATCTAAAATGAAACTGGTCCAGGCCCCTTGCGTTTGGGTTAGAAAATTTTATTGTAACTTGTAACAAATCCACGTGGCATTTGTAATAATAATGTAATTGTAATAATATCAGCCATGCGGATTATTAAAATTATTTTTTCGAATATTTAATCTAGTTCTGGGTCTATACTGTGATACGCACAATTTTGAAGACACCATAGTGATGACAATGAATTTAGAAAGCGTTTGAAATAGATTTCAAGTTGAATGAACAGTTGTATATTTAAAACGATTTTGTTAGTTACTTTAGTCATTTCGTAACCGTGAAGAGAGACGAGCTTAGGAAAGTCACTGAAGCGTGTAAGGCGTATTACATTGCAAGTACAACTCGGGTTTATCGCTCTCGTCGACAAGTAACATCTTGTAAATGTGCAACTGAAACATACGATAGGCTAGCGGTTCTTTTATGGAAAGCTTTCATAGCTTATTTGCTCTTCACGTTACTGTAAATTACAGCTGACTTAACATGTGATTGTAAGCTGTTGGAAGTGCAAACAAAACTCATGTACCCTTGTTTGCTGTGCATACAAAACTGGCCTCATTGAGGGGCCTGCGGGCAGTAGCTCTACTACCGAATCTATTATTCGATAGTCAGAAATAATAATCGGTAGCTCTTACGTGCGATGAAAAGATAAGTGTTTTACAGTGACATAATAACAAATGTTCTGCCATACTAACATTGGCAGCGGGGATTACTTTTTTATTTTATTAAAATCTCGCAGCTAGATCTTAGGCATGCATGCTATCGTGATGGATTTAGTTGACGAGTCCAACACTGTCGTCATGTACTACACAAGTTACAAAACCGGATGATAAATGTTCTAGACGTCAATAATCTTCGTAGCGCCTTTTATATGTAATTGCTATAGTTTTTTTAGTTATACTCCTTTTTTGACACCTGAGCTTGAGCATATAAATCAGTTGTCAACGTTTCGAATCTAGGCCGACGGCAGACAATGTTGGGTAATCAATTGATGTCGACTTAGGACTTGCCTTTCTGACATCATCATCCGTAGCTAATGTCAGACGAACTTTGAGAAGACGATGGTGAATGATTATTGAAAACCAAATCAAAGCATTATTGCTAAACTTAACGGCAATGATGATTAAACAGTATATTTAGCGAGTAAATTAGTAATTGTACCTGAAATGTAATAAACCTTATCATGTTTTATTTTTGGTAGTCTTAAAGCGGACAAAAAAGAATTTCTTCGCAAAAAGCTCGAATCGATCACGACTTGAGCTATGTCTTAAGTAATCAACCACGTTTCTGGTTCAATGCACTCACGAATCTTCACTTTACTTCATATCTAACGATGTATTCGTTTGTACAATAAAATTTACAGCATCAGCAGGAGGTGTTTGCGCTTCTGCTTCATTATATACCCTAATTACCTAAAGTGTGGTGTGTTCATGCGCTCCGGTGGTTATTCTTGCGTCATTATGATATGTAGTATTAGATATGGTGTTTTTGTTGCATGCATTAGTTTAAAGTACCTAAATCTCATGTGGGTGGATACATTCGCCCGTATAGAGAAGTATTTCATTAGTCGAACCAGACAATTGCGCAGGTTCAATGCGCCGTATTTAGGTTCCCAGCTATATTTTCCGTTTTCCACATTGCGTCAGTGCCCATACCGCTAACGGGCACGTTCACATTTGAAAGGTAGCGCCTTTCATCTACAGCGTACTCAATTTGCAATATAAAGGCTCGAGCTTGTTCATGATATTCTTCAATAGAGTTGACGTCGCCGGCGACTGTGTTTTCCGTCTCCGTAAACGTTCTTATATTTAGAATTTTAAATAAGTTCAAAGGCAGTGCGTTAACGTGGTCTCGCAAAAGACCTGTTTACTTGGCAAACTGCATGCGATAACGTGTGATACACATCGCGGTGCATTCGTAAATGTTTATTCAAGCGTTGCTCTGCTCAAGAGTTTTGAGATATTTTTACTGCCTATGCACTTTGCGGAAAGTTTATCGCGCAAAGAAATTAATTACGTTATCAGCGCTTATCACGTTACGGTGACAGAATATTTTGACATCGCTATTTGTTGTTAATTATATTGCGCGCTACGTTAGGGTTTAAAATTTTGATTTGTGCATCTTTAGCAATGTTGACTATTCTATCTACTTCCATATCATTATAAGCCTTTTCTAATTAAATTTTATTCGCATTAAAGCATGACTGACGGAGATCGTATCATGCAAGTACTGTGATATCGCATTCAAATGCAAATTGAATGTCCCTTGAACGTTGCCCGAGAGCTCGGGTTATCTAGCCAAGACGTTATTCGCAATAGTAAGATTGGTCGTCATGTCAATTGCATCTTAGTTAACGTAATAGCAGGAAGTCCCTTATGCATTCATTATAAATATCGCATAATCCAACCGGCACTGCAATTGACCTGCACATTCATTTATATCTGCAGCTATGCAGATATAAATGAGTCAAAAGTCTGTTTTAAAATATTGATTTCACAAAGACTGAAAAAATTGGTAAAAATACAGTATCGTATAGTAGATTTTTTTAAATTATGCTTACTATATTTATTGACCTTAAATAGTATTTTGTGATAACTGAATTTTATTCGCAAATTACAAACAAAGAGTGTTGCTGTTTCAATTATTTTTGAAGTGTTTTGGTGTTGTAAACGGCGATGAATCTTCTTTCGTTTATTTCGAAACATTGGAGAAGCTATAATGAAGTGAAGGTTTATGAAAGGCGCACTTGTTGCAATTTCAAATAATCTGGATCAGTGTAATAACTTAGCTCTAAATGGATAGCCCATTTATCTCGTGGAACGTTATTCCGGATAGTTAAGGGCCACCCACCTCTTTATGATCGCGTTGAACTGGAGCTATTCCTGTAGGTATCTCTTGGGACCGAGAAAATTATTAGCCTTAGAAATTTCTATTAAAGGTCCAATATTAATCTTGGACAGTTTAATAACATCCGTTGCAGTGAATCATAAGAATGCCAGGTAAAGAGGTTTTTAATATCAATCCATAAATTAATCGTATTTTTTTTATAATATGGAAATAACCAACCAACGACTGCATGTTGCGGTCCAATTCATGGTAAGTGGTCTTCCGCCCATGGATATCTGTAATCAAAGATGACCAGAGTCTTACCTACCTGACGTTGCATAAATGTTTTGCTTTCCTTGAGGACTACATTGGAACGCCTCAGATAAGTATGTCTCCCTTACAGACCATAACTTCGCAGGTATAAATCGGAAATAGGTGTAAGATTTTTATTAGCTAATCCGACTTTTGGTTATAAAATTCATACATGACCTGATTGTGTAAATGGTGCGTGCCATAACAACGACCCAAACCAGGGCATCAGTGACTCAGGAGTTTCTCAAACGTACTATTGTTTTGGAGTGCACAATTGCTTTAGATTAATAAACGTTGGCCCGGTCACCCGATAAGGTTGAAGCGATAAGCGGTGCATTCAGAACGCATCGTAACTACTGTTCTTGATATAGTTTCTTTAACGTTTGTTTGAGTGGTCCTAATAGGCCCAGATAAAGATTCTAAGGTGAAGGAACTTTCCCTCGTTGCAGGGGAATGCACCGTGATGCAAGATGCATTAGCCGGCCTGTTTGCAATGCGTTCGTTGCTTTGAATACCGTTATTGACCTAACATCGGCGCTAGATATAACTACAGGGCCTAGAATTATCTAGAGGGGACTGCGAATGCATTTTAATGAGGGGCCATATGGCTGCAAATGAGTAACTGTTGAATCTGTTCATATTGCAACCACGTCTGGTCTTGCATTTAATGCAGCACTTAACAAAGTGTGACCTGTTTTTAGTGTAGATCAAGAGGAACTTGGGAACCTGTATTTTAATCGAAATTTTTAGATAATTCAAAAAAGGGAATTATTTTCCATTATAAGTATTTTGCGTCAGCAATATCACTTTGAAGTCACGATATCGAACCGTTCCGGAATGTGAAAAGGTAAATATTTTAGCTTCCGTATCAGCGCTTTTGAAACATTTATAAGTACTGACTCAGGGAACAAAAAGGGCTATAAAAATAGAGCGACATTAAACGGAAAGAAATGTACGTTCAGATAAGATAGGCTCCTTTGAAAATATTGAATAGTCATAATGAGTTCTTTTGAAGAATCTAAGTGCTATTCAAGTAGTTGTGGATGAAATCATATCTAAGTTAGATATAATTTTAACATTATTTTTGTAATAACTAGAGTACGTACTTATTTTCTACAGAAAATAGATTTTAAATTTATTCTTGTGCTCCGGTAGAGCCAAAGCTTCCTCATACTTTTGCAATTTTTAATTCTGATAAGCAAATTTGCAATTTTTTGACCAGATTATGCATGATCGAATCAACCGGTGGTTTGAAACAAATGGCTTGGTGTCAAGAGCAGGTCTCATGCAATGCTGTTCAAGTTGATGGAAGATATGCCAATGTCACTGATATAAATACCTTATTCATAAATTTGTATGATTTTGTGACGTATGTTAGACGATTTTGGTTAAGTTAGTTGAGTTGAAACATCTATCTACTAACAATATTTGTCCTGATGCTTATAAAGAGTTTAATCTTGGTGTTTTATTGTATATTATTTCATGTTACTATCATAGCGGATTTTATACATTTTATTACATAACCGTTACTAACGATAAATAGTCGTAAGTACCCGTTAAGTAATAAACTTTCAGTGTTTAGTTTATGTTCGGCATGTAGTTTCTAAATGCTCTCAACTCTATGATCTATCGTCCATATAAAGTATATTTATATGGTGTGGTGCACGACTAGTCCTTCGTGGAACGGGTATTCTATACTCGCTTTAGGGCCGTAGAGTACTTGAAAGTAGGTCGAGTTATCGCGCACCCAATAGCTAGTCTCTAGTCTACAGCCCGGCCGGTTCTATTAGTTGGAGGGATAAGGACTATTGAAGAGGAATATTCTATTTGTGGATTAGAAGTGCTTTGCGTTAATGAATTAAAATGCTTTGTTGTAAACAATTTTCATTAGAGAAATTGCTTCGGTTTAATTTCTTTAGCTTATCAGTTTGTTTTCGATGAAACCGCGATTTTTGTAGATCGATAGTTTTTGGAAAATGTTAATCTTTTCTGCTTTTTTGAAACAGTGTGTGTACTGCGTTATGTTACATGATCATTTTATTTACCCTTCTTATTACCTTGCAGTATTTTTCAGTCGCTAAAAGAAAATCTATCGAAAATTTATTTTTATATACTTTATATACCATAGTATAGAAGTATATTTTTATCGTTTGCACTATTTGTTCTTTTATTTGTTTTTGATTGTCTTTGTTTTTTTGAATCTTGATTCATACATTTCTGTCCTATTTTTACAAATGCCACAGTAAACTCTGTGAACGGTTTCGCTTTGTTCATGCCCTATTTCGGATATAGAAGCCTTATTCGCTTACCTATTCTTAAGTAACATGGAATTACCTATTCATTGTTCATCGTGAATCAGACCGAGTACTCGGAACAAATACATGTTACGTTTGTTTGTGTATCCGTAGTGTGTAATCGTTATTTTTCCAACTGATAGTATATCCAGTTCTTATCAGTACTGGAGTACCTGTTACTATGTTTTATGCGAATACCTGTGGTTGATAAGGTAATGTTTGGTTGGAAACTTTTATCTTTATACCAGCGCTTTATTTTTTTAAATTTCAAATAGGTTACGTACGGTTACGTTTATTTTTGGTGTTTCGAATTTTTTGTGTTCAGTAAATACTTTATGTTATATAGTATTGTTTTTATCAACATCCTTCTTGTATAGACAAACAATTTTATAATAATAGAGATTATCTTTTGTTCGTTGCATCGCTCCGGTGAAACGGATACGTCTTTGCATATATTAACGTATTTTATGTACCCTTAGCACGTTCAGAAATCTTCCTATTTTTAATTGAACCTCCCGAAATGGTAGTCGATAAACATAATTTATAAATGCAGTTATAATATTTATTACAATGTGTTTTGTTGTAATAAAAGTATTTTTGTTCGTAGATTTTTCTCATATTATTTTCTAAGAATAATAACTAATGCAGGAAGAAGAAATCCATGGAAAATCTATTAATATAGTAAAAGAAATTCGTTATCCCCTGGACTCTCCAGGGGATAACGAATTTCTTTTATTTATATTAGTACAAAAATCCTCATGCGATGAGGTAATGTTGTTGTTTTTAAAAATTTGGTCTTGTCGCTTGATCTTTATAATGCGGACAAAATTACTTTCTAATTAATACGCCAATGAAAAGGTACCAAAATCTTTTAAAATTTACAAACGCAATTTTTTTTTTTTTCGTTTTTTTCTTACGGTACTACTAATTTAAATTTGCGTCGTTAATGATCTATCTATCAAGCGGTTTTTGTACAATTTGCTACGTAGAGTCGAAATTTAGTCCAATTTGCGAGCAGCGAGAAATTGGACGTGGGCAGCAACGTAGGTGGGGGCCTCGAATGGTAGTTAGGTTTAGACGGTTAGACTCACCTGTTCGACTAAAACGCCTTTGTGACTATCTGGTGTAAGGGCGACGGTTGCGTGAGTTCGCCAGCAAGGATGTGAACAAATTTGGCGTTGGTCCGAATTAATTATTGTCCGTTTGTCACGTATCACGCCAAATAAAGCGGGGCTATGTGTAACGTCGGTCGCCGTACATGGATCGCGCCCAGGAAGGATAGGTGTGATCGAACTTTGTTATTAGTGGTCAGCTGTGTAGTATGAGGGGGTCCGTTTAGAATTGTAATGCAATTTCGGTTCGCATTTCCGATGTCCGGCGCCGAATGGGAAGTGCGTCGACCTTTGCCCGGGGACGATTTGTGGTTTTGTTCGACAATGTAACAGACGCACGATATTGTAATTCAATTTTTGAAGTGAACCTTCTTTGGAATCGTTGTGATTTGAAAGTCGATGCAACGCAAATGCGTCACTATAAAGAAACAAACACATAACTTTATGGGATGTAATCGGCGAGAGAATGAGATAGAATACATTACACAGTATAGTTATGTAATATAATATTTTACATTCGGATCAAATTATTATACAATTTTTAACCTTGGTAAAAAACAATAAACCATACATTTAACCTAACACTCC
>DWPF01000625.1:0-10549 GCA_018251575.1 Cecropterus bathyllus | reverse complement strand
TTTGCCAAAATACCCATAAAACAAGAAAATCTTAGAATGAGACTACGATTATAGGTATAGAAAGCATTAAGCATGCTACTGCCTTTGTTAAATTGAATGCATAGCTAGGTTATAGCATAGACTAAAGTTTACAATATCTTACCTCACATATAGGGCTTTCAGTGTTCACCAGTACTTCCCTACATTTAGTACAACGTGTTTTGTACAAGTTGCCGTGAAGTTCTATTAAAGATTTAGTGCCAGCTCTTGCATGCAATCCATCCACATTTTGTGTTATCACTGTTATGTTCTTCTCGTGACCATGTTTAGCTTCATAGTTCGCTATTGCTATATGCCCCTGGAATGTTAGACAATAATTTGAGTATGTAATGAAAAAACTAAATGTTATGTGTTTTAGGTAGGATATGTGTCAAGCATAACGCAGTCGACTATGCTTGACTGTGTTAAGCTTGACAAGTATTCTACCTAACCATCTATCAAATAGACCTATGATCTAATGAAAATGGCAGTAAACTGCAATTCAGAAGGCACAGGACTGGTTCAAGTGGCACCAGTCAGAGGAGGCCTATGTCCAGCCTAGAGCACCTTGAAAGGTGATGGGTGGATAGATGCTTGACGAGTGTTGTTGACTATGTTAGTCAACAACATTCGTCAAGTGTCGTCATTACTTAAATGTGGTAGAAATTAGTATGGTAGTTGTCTGTAGTAAATATCTGTGATAAATAGCACAGGACTATCGTTTGTCATATTATGTTTAACATGTAGAGAACTGGCTCACGCCGAAACAAAGATTATAACGTTCAGAATGTGGAATCCTTTACTTTGTAACATTAGTACAAAAAATAAATATATATTTCACAACATCGTAAACAGAAAAAGCAAATATATTATTTCCTGACATTTTATTACCGCATTTGGCTGAGCCTTTGCCGCGACTTCTCGTCTGTAGTGATAAAACTCCCAAACAAGGCTGGGACTACTTTTAAAGGCCTCTGGGGTCGCTAACGACGAGGCCTGGTACTTCCTCCAGTACCCCCCTGCACCCCTGAACGTTGGTATACCACTCTCCGCACTGATACCGGCCCCAGACAAAAATACAACATTTTTAGCTCCTTTTAAAACCTCCCTAAACTTTGACATATCACTAGATTGTTTCACAGCCATTTTAGTAGGCACATTACAAGCAACTATTCTACTTAATTTCCTTATCAAACTTATATACATAATATTAATATGGATAGGAATTACGCATGCACGTAATTATGCACTGTAAATGTTTTTCTGAAGTGGATTGTCAGACTGACAATACTCACTGTCTACTGACAATGTCAGTATCATAGTCACCTGATGGTTTGCTAATGTCATAATATTACGTCCAGAAACTAAATATTCCACGTCCGCCTATACGATACGATAAAGGTGGAAACATACTATTCAAACGCTACGCTACGTCACCAAACCCGACGCGTGTCAGTACTGTCTTATCAATTATTAATATGGTCAGATGCAAATACACAACACGCTACGTGACAACATGTCCTCCCACGCCACAACATCCAGTCGATCCAGATCGACGTAAACACGCAACCCGATATATAAATATTTTGAGAAATATTTAGATTTATGTCAATTAAGTGGTTATCGAAGTACCTGCTAGCCGAGTAGGTGATAGAATACATTTTAATATGTTACGGGCACTCACGATATGCGGTTTTTTGAATTTCTTTTTGCTGATATTTCGACCCAGTTACATGGATCGTGGTCACGGCGAAACTCAAAAAACCGCATATCGTGAGTACCCGTAACATATTAAAATGTAAAAAACATAAAAAGTTGTAAATAGACCATTATAAAAATATGTCGTACAGTACTTTTTCTTAACAATTTTCATGGAAACTCATATAAAGCGTTAATAAATTAAATAATAAATCAAATACATGCATATATCAATATGAACCAATAACATCTTTTTAAGCAGTCGGGTTTTCTGTTGTAATATTTTCAACAATTTAAAATAATACCTATAGCCTATGTCACTATGTAAACTGCGAAAATTCTAATGACATGTCATAATCCGTGAAGCCGTTTTGGCTGTAGCGTGCCAATGTAATGCCATACATACATACATACATACAAACAAACATAAAATAATTACTCTCCTTCTGACACAGTCGGGTTCTTACCCGACCTACTGCTTTCACAGAATTACAAGACACAAAACATCAAACAACTTAAATCCGTTCCTTCTACCTGTGTCAGACCACCCGTATCATTCGTTGTTAACAAACAATTATTTTCTGAATCACCGAACCAGAAAATACAATGCAACTAAACTTAGTCCGTGATATGATGTCGGGTAATTCAAATCGTGTGTGCGGATCGGATAAGGGTCGAGGTTAGTGGTACACTGAGCGTGTAAACATGAATGTTTACGTAGGTACAATCGTAGGTAGTATATTTTTTGGACGTGCTGAGTTTTACTCCAGAAAATGTGGAGAACCGTCAAACTTAAAGTAACCGTAAAAATGAATTTCAAGAAGAAAATCCCATTTTTACGTAATAGGACCTCGTGTAAAATTAGTCGCATACAATCAAAGCTGTCACTTAATATTTTTTTAAAACAGTTTCTACACTCATAGCCCCACAGTAGGATTTTCTCCTGTATCGTGGGTGCCATGGACACACAAAGACGAATACACAAACACCCAGACCCAGAACAGAAATCTAAACTCATCATTCAGATGTCTGTCCGGCCGGGGATCGAACCCGGGACCCACTGAGTGTTAGACCGGTATAGTAACCGCTCCACCACGTGGGTCGTCAAATATAATGTGAATGGTACTACTTTTAACCGTGTTTTTAGCCGACTGTGTCAGAAGGAAGGTGATGTGTTTCGAGCGTATGTATATATGCCCATTTAATTGGCTCGCTCTATAGTCCGAACAGCTTGATTATGTCATGTAACATACAAATGGAATCGTCGCAATTTTCATAGTGCAGTAGGCTATAACTAAAATTCGATTTGCAGTCGTCCTTTCACTCTCCAACTTCATATGTAATGTGCGTTGCCTAACTTTGTAAAACAGTAAAGATTTAGACAAGGCTACACTCGCTTTCATTAACGCTCAGTATATCTCAACCCTTAATCCTTCAAAAACCAACACGGTGTGTAAATTTGAAATTTTCACAGCAAAATAAGCTTACAAACTTTCCTTGTTAATGCGGTTCGGAGGAATGTTTGTTTTATGTATTTAGTTTTTGACAGATGCTCGAAGAGTTTGGTTATTCCTGAGCGTGGATCATCATTTCAATTTTAGGGTTCCGTATCCAAAGCGTTAAAACGGGACTGTATTATTAAGCCTCAGCTGTCCGTCTGTCTGTCACCAAACTGTATCACATCAACTGTGAGAGCTGGATAGGTGAAGGTTTCGCGGTAGATGTAATTCTGTTGCCGTTACAACAATAACACGGGATAAAATAAATATTTAAAGGGGCATACAATACTAATTACTTAACATACAACAATAATAATAAATACAATATAATCGTATTTTTTTTATATTAATAACAGCATCAGTTACACGCTTGAAATATTCACAGAATATAATTCACTTTAAAAATAAATAATTAAATATTTAAACGTGATTTTTTGCCTTTTTCATTGATAAACCCTTTTTGCGCCAGTCAGACTCGGACTTGACCGGTTTTTATCCTTCTGTTTGATTTGTATATCTGTAGGGTCCATGCTTTTCTAACACGTCCTATTATTAACATAAAATATACTGAATTATTTTCAGCGTATAACCAAGTGTACAATAGTGTGGCTTTACCAATATAATCCGGTTTAAGGCGATACAGCCACAAACAGTCGGTATTTTAGGACAAATACAAAAAAATCCTATGAAAAAGTATTAAACAAACATAAGGATGTCAACGTAACAAATACATGATTTTAGTATGTATTAGCTGTGCACCACGATTTCACCCACGTTTTTAAACAACGACTGACACTGACAATGACTGATTAAACTGAAATTTGCAGAGCGTGACAAAGAAATGTACAGTGTTTTGGTAGCTGGCGTAAGTTGAGGCTCCACGTGATGTAATGGAGCCAACTAGGCGCAAGTGAGGGTGACCATGGGAGGTTGAGGTCCCATAGTAGCGAGAGACTTATGAAGGTCTTACAGATTTAATATATCGCTTGCCCGCCAGAATACTGTATTAACTCTAAAAACGTACTTTTTCAGGAGAAGCGATTAAAGTTTTTAACTACAAATATTGTGGTATATTCATAAGATATACAGATTTTTTTATATTATTAATATATATTAGTGTACACTCTATAATTATCTCTAAAGACATTGCATTATTTACCATTATTTCTTAAATTATTTATATTTTTTACGACTTGTGACTGTATTCTTTTGAATATTACTTATGTTTAAGATGTTTAGATTAAAATAAAAACAGTATTTATATATTTTTAAATATAATTAAAGTGATGAAAAAAAACAAAAAATGAAATAATTTCTCACTTATTTATTATAAAAAGACCTTAACATCAATCTTGACTTACAAAAATTTGATGAATTACAATCTAAAGATACGAGTAAGTAATAAAACATTTGGCTTAAACTTAGGATTGAAATAGTAAATTCTAGTCGTTGTACCGCAACAAAAATCAAAAGGTACTCATTTTGCTAGTCAGTCTCATTATTTAACAAAGTAAACAAAAATAAAAATCTTTAAATTGTTAAAAGTTAGTATTAAATATAATTAATAAAAACTTTACGCTTTGGAAGCAAGTGTAACCTGGTCAATAAAAAATATTGAAAAACAACAACTTAAAAAGGAACACCTACTTAGGAAATTATTAGTTGAAAAAAAAACATAAGTAAGTATCTACTAATTAAACAAAAAAAATCTCAATAAAAAATCTTCATAGCACTTATTTAATAATATTAAGTAAGTAATAGTATACTATTTATTATATTATATTATCAAATAAGTAGGTACTATGAGGATTTGTATTAATATTAAAAGTAACTTATAAATTTTGATAAAAATCTTCATAATATTTAGGAATAATGTTTTTTTCTACTAATTTCAACAGCCTCTGTTTAGTTTTACTCGTAATTTTAATCCTCTCAGAATAAGCTGCCGGTAAATTCGGCAATATCAAGTCGTTTTGAGTGCTGCGAGTGGACCCTGCTACTTTTATTTGCTTATAGGAGGTGTCAGAGTACGATGTTTTGTAAAAAAAAGTTCCAGGATCTGATTTAGATACATAAATAATACTGATATCATTCATTTTTACGGATTCATTTTGAATATTTTTGGAAAAGTTTTTTCCAATCTTTGATGACACTTCTTTAAAATCGTAAAAGCTTTCGTAGGTTAATTCATTAACTGCATATGGTTTACCGTTGGATTTAGCCGTTCTAATCAAAGTAAAATACTGAGCAGGTAAATATATAGGAGTGGAGCGAAGGGACTTCTTAATTTTTCTTTCAATTAGAGAATGGCAATTGTCACCCTCATTTTGGGTGTGTCCCTTTATTAAGAATTTATGAGTAATGGAACTAATATTTTTAAATCTATTTACTGCTAACATGTACATTGAAATCATGAAACGATTTTTCTGCTGCCCGCAGCAATTATCACTGTAGAATATTACATCTATTAATTGCTCAGCCGTAGTGTCAATTTGATTAAGATAATTCCACACGCAAGTTGCAATCTCATTCACACCACGATTACCATGTCCTTCGTGCCATACATTACAATAAACATCTTTTGTTTTTAAATCAGTTATTGTAAAATTTAAAACATTTAATTTGGAGATATAATAAAAGTTACTTACGTCCCCTCTTGGACAAGGCATTGTTGCTTGTAAATCATAGACGGCAACTACCACACCGCTCCCTTTCAATTTGTCTTGTTCCTTCTCAGCTCTCGATAGCTCTTTTTCTACTAAATGTGTATCATACTAAACTTGAAGTCGTTGCTTTTCTTCTCCGGTAGCATTCATGAAAGCCTCACAAGTATCACACCTGTCTTTTTTAGGTGAATAAAAGGCAATATTAAACTCATTATTAAATATATGACTATACAAAACATAGTTACCATATGGCTTATATTCAGTCTGACATAACTTAACGTAATCTCTGTGAAGATCAATCAATGTTTTACTGCCATCAATGTAAAGTTTATTAGTATTGTTGCGACAGTAATGGCTGTCCATAGTCGGAATAGATTGTATGTGCTCCCTTATTTCGGATTTAATAATATTCGGTATTTTGGCATGATTTCCGTGCTTTCCTCTGCCATCTCCAGCTACAACGTTACTCATAGAAGGTATACGCTTTTCAAAGGCGGTCCTTATTACGCGATCATTTATGGCTAGTGTAGATTTAAAGAACATTTTACAAACACGTACTTTATTATTTTGAACCGTAAAATAAAATGCATTGTTGTTCTGCCTAGGGTTTGCCGCATTTGTGTATTTATACTTCGGCTTAATTATTGTAGTGCTGTTAATAATGTACTGTCTCTGCATCGTTATGTTGCCCAAATTGTAATATTCATAAAATATATTCTGTCTTTCAACTTCTGATACATTTGCAGAACATTTTAGACGGCACTTCTCACCACATGGTGGTCCTACTTTTCTGGCTGGAATGACTTTTTTTAGTTTTTTTGATGTATAGCTTTGACCTTTGTTTCTTAAACGTTTCGCGACTTCCGATTTCCAATTGCTAACATTTCGTTGTCGTTTACGTGTGAGTTTTTTGTTACAATCCAAGTGTTCAACTTGAGAGTTTGCAAGTGGAATGTTTTCGTTGCAAGAAACGTGAAATGCAGGTGGAATGTTTTCGCGGTGGGAGGAATGTGAGCGTGTACTAGAAGCTGATGATGATGAACTGGAACTGGAGGAGCTGGAGCTGGAAGATGAGCTTGAATCTGTTGATGATATTGACGCTGATCTATGTCTAAAGTTCGGATCTTTAACGCTGTCATCTGAATCGAAATCGGGTCCATCACTTTTATCGGCTTCACTTAGATATTTAGTGTTAGATATGCCTAAAATATAAATGGTAAATAAATATACCTAATATAAAATTAAATACTAATCTCCCTCCATGTTTTAATATATTCTCACCTTTAATATCAGTAATATTTGCATCATTTTTAAAACCATTTTCAATAGCACTGGCTGCTGGAATACTATGATCTGGAGCATTTATATCATCATGGACCAAATTGGTTTGTACATTATCTGTAATAAGAAAAATAAATAAAAAATGTAACTTCATAAAGGAATCATTGAGAAAAACGAAAGTTAGGATGTTTAGGTATTACTCAATGACGTCAGGATGGCTGAACAGATCCGGATAAAATACAAGGCGTTCTTGTGTTCAATATTGACCCGGGCGAAACCACGAGTAAAAGCTGTTAATATCATAATAAAATTACTATTCTTACCATTTGGATCAGATTCACATGCGAAATCAACATTTTCTAAACATTCGATGTAGCCAGAGCCTTGTTCATCTAAGCTAGTATCGAGATTTTCAGATGAATTCGAATTATACTGACTGTTATTCGATGTCTCACTCTGTGCTACTATAAATTTTCGAAAATAAGCTAGTCTTTTCTGTGGTATCATTCTGAAATAAAGAATATGAAACTGACGATCAAAGACAGAATTAGACATACTACTATCTTAATAAATTAGTTGCACAAAAACATAGTAGTTTTTAGGTTTGATACATTAACATCAACTGAAATTCAAATGAACACAGACACATTTTAAAATAATACTTGACAAGGATACAACTTATGGTGAATAAAGTAGTAAACAAAAAGAAACACAAAACTTTTAATAGATCATAGGCATAACTCAAAATAATACTTTGTTAATTTAAACGCCGGGTACATTATGCATTATGTTATAGTGTAGAATACAGGTTAATTTTCGTGTTAAAACTCTGTTCTAAATAGGATTTGGAAAATAAAACACTTACTTTAAGAAAAATACAGGAAGAAATCACAATAATACACTTTTCTTCTTATGGTAAAACCGAATGTATGTATCATTAATAGATAATACTGTGTTTCGTATAACAACACGGGTCGAACTACTTCAAGGACTGGAGCAACACTGAACGTGTCGATCTTCCTATTTCTAGCGAACAGAAAGAGCGAGAAGGATATAGATGCAACTTTTGTAATTGGTTCATTCAAGGTGTAAGCGATTTTCGACCTAATTTAAATGGTAGAACGTACCTTTTTTAATCGAACTGTATCATTAACTCAGTTAGTGCCAAATTTTGACATGATACTGTATTCTTCCGGACAAGCGATGTGTGCTTCTACATAATTTCTTGAGAAAAACTAAATCAAGCAATATTTACGCCCCAACTCAATATTTACACAACTTTGTACTGAACCGCGACGGATTATAGACCCCTGTAGAAATGGTTATAGATGATTCTGAACTACAAAGCCTACAGACGTTGAATACAAGTACAATGAGTGCAAATTTAGTAAGAGACGAATTTTCAAATTACTTTTCTAGTGTAATTGGAACCTTGAGCTGGCAATAAAAAAAATTGAAAATATACAAGTATCTAAACATTTATCTTTATGTAGATATGGCAGTAAATTACAATCATTGTAAAAATAATAAAACACTACCCACTTACCAAGTTTTGTTTTTTCATTGTTTTCTTTGTCTTGGAAATTCGGAAACAAACTTTCACAGATGCTCTTCCATGCATCTTGTTTGAGAAATTTATTTTTATAATGTTCATCACATTTGGCTCAAATTTACTTGTAGCAACACGTAATTTTGTTATCGTTACACGTAACATCGTTTTGAATGTCAATAATTTCTAACTGCATTGACTCTGGCGCATTTTCTGTTGATTGCTGAATATGTCCAACAGAGGTTTCACTTCTTTAAACTCCAAAAATCTGTCTTGAAAAGACTGAATCAAAATATCTAGCTTTTCTACATAACTGAAATTAATCGCAGTTTTGTTGAATTTTTCAGCCATTTTCTTATAATTCGGAAAATGATTGTAATTTCCAGAATTCAATTGTGATCTGAAAAGTGTCAGCTTGCATTGAAAGGATGATACATGAGCGTAGAGCTGGGATATCAGTTGATTTTTGCCTTGAAGCCGTGTGTTCAAGACATTCAAATGATTTGTAATGTCAACTAAAAAAGCCAAATCACACAACCAATCAGGATTTTTAAGTTCCGGGACATCCCTTTGCTTTTCCGCCAGAAATATTCCAATTTCTTCTATTAAATTTAGAAATCGTTCCAGTGTCAATCCACGGCTTAGCCACCTTACTTCTGTATAATACAGTAAATCTCCGTATTCGCTTTCGATGTCATCAAGGAATTGTGTGAATTGTCTGTGATTGAGTCCTCGTGATTTTATGAAATTTACAGTCGAAACTACCACTTTCATGACATTTTGAAATTCATTTTTTTTAGAACCCTCTGTTTCTCGGTGTATAATGCAGTGAAACTGGATGAGATCTTCAGCGTTGATGTTTTTTCCTTGCAGATTCTTTTTCAGCAAAGTAACTAGCCCGGAATTGACACCAATCATCGAAGGAGCACCGTCAGTCGCAACTCCCGATAATTTTGATAAGTCCAAATCAGTTTTTGAACTCTCATCCAAAAGTACATTGAGTATATCAACTCCTTTGGTTTGACCTTTCAATGAACACATTCCGAATAACTCTTCTAAGACTTCAAAATCTTAAGTAACACCTCGTATGAATATGAGAAGTTGAGCTGTGGAACTAATATCAGTGGATTCGTCGAGTGCTAATGAAAAAAATTCAATGATCTTAGTTTTTTCAATTAATTGTTCCGCAATATTACCTGACAAAGACATAATTCGCCTTTGGATAGTCGTACGATTCAGTTGAATTTTCTCAGACAACATTTTTTGCTTTCTTAATTAGCCTGTAAACTAGGTAAAAGAAGGATGCTGCGTTTCATAGTGCCTTTTTACATTATATTCCTTTGCAATCGCAACAGAATTGTTGCAAATTAAACAAACGACTTTGTTATGCCACCATACAAAAAAGTATTTCTCAGTCCAAATTTCTTAAAACTGCCGATTTTCATCTTTAACCTTACGTTTTTTACTAGGTCCTGGCTTTTCCATGTTACGTTCTAATCCTGGCTAGGATTAACACAGCACCTAAAAACATTTACAGTACCTACTTAAATTACCCATTCTTTTTTAAATTATCAAAAATAATTGATTAAATTCCTCAGAAATTTTAAGATTTTTATACAGATTTTATATCTTAAATAATGACGTAATTATTACAGTTAGAGAAATTCTGATAAAAATAGTTATTTCTTTGTTTTATTTTAATATTTGGCCAACATTAAAGCTAAATTTGATTGAAATTGATTAAATAGGTAGGGAAACACTTAAGCCGAACGTCCACCGCCAGCTAAAATAATTAGAAACTAAGCTCGGTGAAATAAGCTAAGCTAAACTAAGAAATA
>DWPF01000624.1:0-10550 GCA_018251575.1 Cecropterus bathyllus | reverse complement strand
AACCATTTGCTAAATTATATACTTAATACTGTCTTCGTGCAACCATAATTTAAAGCAAATTTTGGTTTTACTAGTCATATCAGAATACCAAGCTTTTACTATGGATCACCGAAGAAGGAGATGACGACGTCATCGTCATCATAACTGTTATTATTACTAGTATTGCCCTTTTAAAACTATTTGCTGGTATTGATTGCTAGTAATATATCACTGGATGAGTGAAATCAGCACTGCACTAAAAATAACGGAATTTTCTTAATGAAATCAGAATAAAACGCATTCACATTACCAAATAGCTCATGAAGAATCTCAGATTGTGGGCCAAAAAAATCGATCGATAGATCAATCGTTTTCGAAATACATTTTATATTTCTGCGCTCTTCAAATACAGTAAACATATGATTCATTATAATATACAATAGGTAGGTATATAATGAAATGGTAGAATTTTCGCCGTTACATTGCGACAATACTAGTGTGGGAGTAGGGTTGATAACCGTACTATAATATATAGTATTGTACTATATTTCGGCTCTGCGTACTATTAAAAAAATAACAATACTATATTTTGACACCGAAATCTACAAAACAAATCCATCCGTTCCAAATACAAAATGAAAAATGAAATGAAATGAATGAAGAATGACCCCATTGTAGCAATAAAAATACAAAATGCAGTAAGAAAATATGCAGATTAATAAGAAGTATATTTTTGTCTACATGTTATACTTTGTCCATAATACTATATGTTTTATATGTGTACTATATTTTTATAGCGTACTCTGAAAAATACTATATTTTGTCGACGAAATGTTGGCAACCCTATGTGGGAGTGCTTGTATTGTGTCAAGTCTAATGTGTTAATATGAAGGGGCTAGGCCAGATTCACTAATTTACATGGAATAATTGCTTCTAATGTAAATCAACTTCAGGTGTGGCTTCTGTAAATTAGGTCATTAAATACATAGGTATGTAGAAACGAGTTTTTTGACATTATCGTGGGAGGAAAAATATTCTTCTACTATATATAACATTACAGTTTGTAAATTTTTTTATTTATTAAATATAATTTTTAGAATGGATAATTTATAAAACATATACAATATTTCTATACTATAGCATAGTATTAATAGATCAATCAATAAAATTAGGTCACTTAACACATTTTATTATGTTACCAACACGGAGATTTTAGCGGGTGTGGAATAAACATTTATTTTTTGCAATACCACCCGCGGTTTCACTTCATCTAATTCGGCGTTTATAGTAGGGATAGTGCGGATGGAGTCATAAAATTGTCTATAAAACTGCTCTCACTCATACTTGTACGACCTACTTTATGACTTCGCTTTCCGATTCGCTATTACTGCAAAACATTCGGGAGAAATAAAAAGTGTCCGGCTAATATGCTATATTGTAGACACGATACTTTTATTTGAAGAAGTCGGTTTAATACTGGTATGTGGCTAATGTGGCAGATTTGATTTTCATTTACAAGGAAAACTATTTTCTTACGTATATTATCAGAACCACAGTTTGTTACCCATATTACTTTGTATTGATTCTAGTTAGCTTGATTAAAAAGAAAAGTTGTAAATTTTGCGCTTAATTTTGCCACTTATTGTAAGTCAAAAAGAAAAAGAAAATGGAAAGTTTCGAATGAGATGTCTTATTTATATATTTTTAAACGTTAGTAATATTTTTGTCGTCTATCTTTCGTTACTTCAAATCATTTATTTGGAAATGGCCTGTCAGAAATGCATTCTCGCAGCGGCCAGACTATGGAAATGTTGGCTATATCTAATATCGACATGGTATGATATATAAATGGAAATATTTTTTATTAAAATAAGCTATACCGGAACCATGTCTAGTTAATTCGTTTAAAACAAATGTAAAGTAAGCCTTTACTCGCCAGTATTTCATACAAAAAGGCCGTTATAGCCGGGATAATTTACATCATTCATTTTAGATAATTCACCCATGAACGCTCCCGAAGGCACCGGAGTCACGACACGGGTTGAGTTGAGCTCCGGGAAGACCGGAGAGCTAACCTCGTTACGGATACGACGCGAGCCGAGTAGATTTTGCAAGCAAGCAATGGCTCGGTAATTCATTGCCAGCGACCGGCGCGCTGCGGCTCATTTGTACGCCACCCCGAGATTAAAGGAACTCAATGAACTGAATTATTTTACTGTATACGTAATACATTAAAACATAAATAAAGCTTTATAAGTATATCAACAAGAATAATGTTATGTCACGCTATTCCTACCTTTCTCATATACGAATATAGATAACTAGCTGTTGACCGCCACTTCGTACTCGAAGACTGTCATATAAATATTTAATCTCGATTTTATACCATTAGAGATAGAATCGGCGGACTTCCAAACAAAATTTTCAAATCATTGGCCCCTATTTTATATTTTTAGGGGTTGATTTTCAAAAAAATGGTGAAATGCGTATTTCATTTTTTTTACCCGGAAAGCCAAATACTAAATTTCATAGAGCTTGCTGCAAAATTGGCGGACTTTGGAGATTGAATTTCTAAAAATCCTTTCTTATTGCTAACTTACATCATAAGAGGAGCCCCCGTACCAAATATCAAGTTTCTAGGTACAGTAGTTTCGGCTGTGCTTTCATATATAAGTCAGTGAGTCGGAATTGCCTTTTATATACATAGATTTAAACTTATGTACACTTAGAGCCGCATTCTAGAATTTTCACTTTTATGCTTCCTGTGACGTGAGTGACATGAATACAAACAAAGACGAATACACCAATATCCAGACCCAAAACAGAAATATAAATTCATCAACCACATCTTTCTAGCTTGGATCGAACCCGAATACAGCATGTCAGACCTTAATAGAAAATGATGCATTATATTATTATAAATGCATATTATTTTTTTGGATTATGTATCTATTGATAGATCAACAAATCCGCACCATGACTTTAATTGGTATGTAATGTCTTTATTACCTAACTTTTCTATAATTGTGACTTCGTCTATGAATGGAAGAAACTTAGATGAAGGCGTGAGATATATTTCAAATACCAACTATGCCTTTGTGTTGCCATTTTTAACTCAACAATAATGAGAACGTTATCTATAGTAATATATAAAAATGAGATGGTCTATATCTGTTTGTTACTCTTTAAATTTTTTAAATTTCTTAAACTCGTAAAATTTTGCATGGGTGTAGCTTATTTAACTGGTCAGTCTATAGGCTTCTTTT
This sequence comes from Cecropterus bathyllus, assembly GCA_018251575.1. NCBI lineage: Eukaryota > Metazoa > Arthropoda > Insecta > Lepidoptera > Hesperiidae > Cecropterus > Cecropterus bathyllus. The sequence goes on along the minus strand of DWPF01000624.1, from coordinate 7,305 downwards.
AATTTCGATATTTTGCTTTATTTAAAGATAGTGACTATTTTAGTGACGTACTACTACTACTACTACTACACCATTTAATTGCAGACTAAATATAAATATGGATTACTATTTTAAAGATTTCAGAAGACCACTTGGTACACTTACAATACCCTCGTTACGATGTCTAAGAATGGATTCTGAAAAGACCACTTACCTGGTAATTGCTACTCGGATATATTTACGACCTATCTACTTCAAATCTAAGCCTAAATGCAGGTTAAATGTGTATTGACTGTTAGTCTGAATGGCGTTTAGGCTCAACTGAGATGAAATTAAAGTTGAGCAGAGTCGTACGTCTGACAGGAACAAGTCACGCATGGCTTGGAGAAATGTATAATATGGAATTTCATCAAGAAATATAATTTCATCTAGTCAGGTACTATTATGGTTACCTAATTTATTGCATTATCTGCCGCCAATGGATATTTGTAAGCAACTTCATATAAATAGAACAGGGGTTCTATCTGAAATGAATTATAGGTGCATTAGCAATGTATCTCTTTTGAGGACTAAGTTGGCCGTCTCATATGAACGTGAGCCCCCAACCACACTGTTCCACCGAAACGCAAGAACTGTTTACTATCACATTTGATGGTAAACAGTTCTTGGCAAGCGGTTCATTAACCGCTTGCCGTGTTTTTAATCTTATAAAATACTAGCGACCCGCCCCGGCTTCGCACGGATGCAATGTTGATATTAAATATATTACAAAATGTTTTTATATACAACGTTCACAGATTTTTGTCATTAGGCAATGTGTTTATTTACGACAACACATTAAAACCCCCAAATTTACCAGTATTTCTCTGCTATATTACGCATGTATCATACATATAAACCTTCCTCTCGAATCACTCTATCTATTAAAAAAAACCGCATCAAAATCCGTTTCATACTTTTGAAGATATAAGCATATAGATATAGGGACAGACTGACAGCGGGAAGTGACTTTGTTTTATACTATGTAGTGATGTAATATTACATAAAAGTCATAATATTTGCCTTATTGCAGGTTTAGTCGCATTCAGCCAGGACTTGTCGCAAGTACATATTTCATTCCCGTGACAACCTCGCTGTTAGCGACGTCGCATTCGGCAATGCAATGTTTCTGTTGTATTATCGGAAGCAATATTTTTTGTGGAGCTGCTCATATTTTATTGTGGAAATGTATGAGGTTCGAATTTATTAAATAACAGTACTATATTTGTAAAAATATTAGTTAAGTGTATTTAAATTAAGTTGGTTAGAAGCAATTGCTTAGAAAATCACTTAGTATGTTAAAAATAGAGGTGGAGACTAGTTTAAGTCTAAGTTTTGCTGCGGTAAATTAATACACCAATAAACTAAAAAAAACGGAAGTATAAATAAATATGTGGAACAAACTACACACGTATGTACAATAAATCGTAAATAATGTATAAATACTTAGGCAAATATATTTAGGCAAATATCAACACGTTATTAGCACTGATAGACTACTGATGTGAAGTTCGGACTCTGAACTTCTGAGGATCGGGGATTTAGTCCCAAAAATCCAATCCCAGTTGTAGATTTTCAATCTGATTCCTGTGTTATAAATGAATTATCTATCATTTGCTTTAACTTATTCGGCTGAATGATATTTATAAGTTTCAAAGTTGTATAGTCTAAAATTCGCACTTGGCCAGCACGGTGACCTAGGGCCTCTCAGGCACCGAAGAAACTTGTTCAGTAGTAGACAGTAATGGGTAAGCAACAAATACGGTATAACGTCAACCCAATACTGTCCCACTGCTGGGCATGGGTCTTCTCTCAGATTGAGAGAGTTTCAGGCCATAGTTTACCGCGCTGGCCAAGTGCGAATTTTAGACTATACAACTTTGAAACTTTTAAATATCATACAATCATCAATACGGTATATCTTCCTTTAATTACCCAGCAGAATATAAACGGTATAAATTGCTTCAGTTAGGATAACGAATGCACATCTAAATGAAGTAGTATCGATTTGCGGTGCATCCTGCAATCAGTCGCATTGACACAGCCGCGCTGTCGGCTGCATTTTTCATCCCCTGACATTCGCCCGTTAGCGAAAATTTATGCTATTATTCATGCGATTGATGCAAGTGCTGCTGTCATACTGCACCAATACGCATATAGAGGATACAAGTGAAATCACGTAGGCAATGTTCATAAAACTTTGTTTGCAACGGTAATAAATCTTGAGGTATTTTTTTGTAGGAAATACGAATAATATACAATCCTAATGTCCAAAACTAATTTTAATGAAATACAGAGATCTCAACGAATCGAAACGAACTTATCAATAACCGTGCTATTTTGTCATTTAATAAGTATCCTATATACCAATACTATATAATTATGTAAAGATAATAATTAGGCATATTTAAGTTAAGTGCAATTGGTTAAAAAATGATTTGGTATGTTAAAAATATAGAGGTGGAAACTTCATTAGTTCCGATTAATGGAACCGATTCAAGAAACTACACAGTCTACTTAGATATCGTCCAAAAGGTTTAAAAAACAAAAATGACATTGTTGGGCACTTCCCAAAATATCTAAATACAGCCAGTCTGCAATGCGCCGCAGCCGAGCTGCAGCGACTACACTTTTCATCGCCGATATTCGCTATCCTATAAACAGTACAATTCTCAGCGCTTATTTCAAATTTGACTTATTTTAAATACTAAATATTAAATTATGTTTTGCACATGAAACTATATCGTATTACAATACAAGAAAACTCGAGAAAGTACTCAATATCTTAATTTTTACTAATATTATTAACGTGAAAGTTTGTGAGAATATATGTTTGCTACTCTTTCACGCAAAAATTTCTAGTTGGATTTTGCCGAAGTTTGGCATAAACATTAGTTGAATGTAAATTAACACATAGGGTACTCCTTACCGTGGCAGAAGCTGGTTGCGGTAGCGTTGCTGCGGGAATCGAGTAGTAAAAATATGTAAAAAAAGATTATTAGACATAAGCATTCAGAATCTATACAATAAAATAACTCACAGTATAGAAAATGCATGCTAAATGACGTATAGATTTAGGTGCTTCACAAAACGTCAAATGCAGACTGCCTGCAGTGTGCCGCAGCCGCGCTGCCGCGACTACATTTTTCATCCCTGATGTCCGCTCCGCTATCGACGGCGCACTTGCCAATTTATGTTACTCGTACTATGTGACTAACTGATAACTGATATTTTACAGACAAATATTGTGTTTTTTTTTAATTCTTTTTATTTATATATACCTACCTACCCATAATTAGTATAGATGACGTTTACAGACGTATTTCTAACGTGAAGAAGTGGCATTTCGATGTTAAGAGTGTGGTTAGCAGTTCACTTTCATATGAGCGACCATCTTACTCCCCGGAGCAACGTATCTATAATGATTACAGATGGCTATGAGCAGCAGTTACCACTAACCATCAGGTTGAATGCTCGTCTACTACTTCAATCGTATAAAAAAGAAATAATAGTTTGAGTTGAGTACTATTAGCTAGTTACCCTTTGTAATCATTTAATTATTATTTGTAATACGCTTTATTATATTTATTTATTAAAAAAAATAAACAATGTACATTCTATCGTTTTATAGTGATGGAAAAGTCCTCAGTATTTATTGAAATACATAATAAATGACGTTGTATAGATTTTGACGCTCTCCGCAATATCAATTGCAGACCGTCTGCAGTGCGCCGCAGCCGAACTGCTGCGACTACATTTTTCATCCTGGCGTGTTGCGCTATCGACAGCACACTCATCAATTTATGGGTTATGTTAGCAATACTGTGCTTCTCTTTCGTGTCAAATGTTGGCAAGTCAAAGATATAAAGTGATTGAGCACTACTGTACTTAGTTACAGTAAATACTGAGGTATTTACGATACGTACATATATTTATTAAGTATACTAAAATGTACAGATGCATTACTTTTCCGATTCGATAGTGGATTAAAAAAAATCTCTGAAAATTGAACCCAATTTGTAAATATGTATTCATTTTATTTCATTGTTTATAAAAATACTTATTTGTAGCTGGAAGTCAAAACAGTAACATTTTAAATTTTAAACAAATAGACTGCCAATTATTGTTTCACGACAATTATTCATTCATTTATGCATTGTATAATTTGCAAATTGCTCTCATTTTCGAAACGAGTATGCTAAAATAAGATATAAAACGTTCTCCGATATTCATAATTATTCAATAGGAGTGCAATAGATAGGTATTTAATGATTTGGTGGTTTTTTTTTCATAATAATGGAGCATGCAGTACTAATATATCATAAGTAACTCCTGTTATGGACATCTGTAATCAAACCCATATAAATTAGAGTCAAATAATTTTCTATTCGACTATATATGTATATGCTTCGACCGGGGAGGTTCTTCCTCCATACTTATTTATAGCGTGAAACAGTTCTTGCGTTTCGGTGGAAGGGAGAGGTTACCTTTTATATGAGGCTCACTTTTATATGAGGTAACCAACCTAGTCCTTGAGAGTAGCAACGCAACTGTGAATTTAGGTAAAACACCATGCTCTATATCAAGTTGCTTACAAATATCCATTGGCGGCAGTGACCACATACCACCTGGTGGACTGCATGCTCATTTGCTACTTTAATCCTATAGAAAAAAGTCTTAATTGCCACCATGCGTTGCTACCCCTTAGATCTAAACTGAAATGCCTCTCATAATTATTTCTCCCTACCATACTTCAAACCAGAATACAGCAACGCTTCCATCCATCCATCTATCAGTCTTTCGAGGTCCACTGCTGGACATATGCCTCCCCTAGATGGCGCCACTCCAACCGGTCCTGCAGCGCTTGACTCTGCTGTTATTAGTTAGATGAATGTAATTAACACCCATCAATTCGCATTAATTTCAAATAGACTCACGCACAATTGTATCTGGGATATCCAACTTTAACACTATAATAACGGACGAATAGCGAGTATTACCAAGTGTGGGAGATCATTTTCTAACATTAGTTTGCACGTGGCTTGAAGAGAATTAGCAGATGGAGTATGTAATTTTGTAAAATTTGTAACACTTTTCATCTTTATGATATTGCTTTTATGTGTGTTAATAATCTTTTCTCTTGATTATTAATATAGCAATTATCATCGATCTATTTTAGTTTTACAAAATAGAGAATTCTAGGTCATAATCTTCCACGTTCATCAAATGCTCATTTCTTCAGACTTCAGATATCTTAGTCTGCATTCAGGAATGTAGAATGTGTTCCTTGCTATTTTCTTTTAGCGTTAAAGCATGAGAAATAAATTTCTAATACTCAAATAATATCGTAAAATTCGAAAGAGCGTGCCCGGGATTCAAAGTTCAACTCCCCGGACCCCCGCTGTGGAAGGCCAATTTAGTAACTACTTTACTACTGTAACAATAGTGAGGCAGATAAAATGGATTCACGCCTCAACCATGACACTTTCAAAACCATAATATCTATCGCCGATTTGGCGACTACATCTCGGTATGCATTCAGTTTTACAATGAATTTTGGGACCTCCTACACAAATTTATAAATCACGACCCCTGATGGACGTTATAAACACTAAATTGTGAGAGCCGTGCATGCCTGTAATTACTTTAGCTATTATTATAATAGTTTGTACGTGCAGGAAGTGAAATTGACAGATGTATAGGATGTTTGTAAATATTCCACTAAAGTATTATTCTGGACGCCGGGTGTGTGGTTACGCATTAATGTAAGCAATTATAAAACTGTAGGGGTTGCCAAATTTATTTACAGTCTTTATTGTAGTTGTTTCATGGTTGAGGTACTTTATTTATTTTCGATTTTAATCAAATAACAATGTAAAGAATTGAACAATGATATTTTATATCGAGGTAAATTGAAACGTAAATGGTTGAAACAACACATGTGCTTCGTACATTTACTTGTATAGGTGTAGTTTTAGCACCAGGATATACAGAAAAAGAAAGGAATAATGGTGCGTAAAGGATTTAATTGCACGAAGCACTAACGGTCTGAGCCACGTTTTAGTCAAAGCGAGCGGAACATTGTATAATCTTCTGGTCTTTGCGCAGTACTATTTATTTACAATGAGTCGGTTCTCGTTTTGTGCACTAACGCGGCGCCATCTGGCGTACGATACTGTAAAAATCTTCATACGCTTTCAACGCACCAAAATCTTTATCTTTACCTTTTTCTAATAGGGGACTTTGGTAGTAAAATTTAATCTATTTTCATCAATTAGTTAATCTATCTTTCATAATTAGACTAAATAAAAACTTAACTAAATGGTTTAAATGCAGACATATTGTTCCAATCACCAGCATCGAAAGGTTAGAGTATAATTCATTACGCGGGCCAAATACAGCTTGTTAGATTTTATACACCTTTATGAAATGTATTTCTAATGATTCTCGTTACTATAAATTTTGATAAATAAAAAAATCAAACCTTACAAGGAGGTCCAACTAATATGTTTATGTTAATTACAATGTACGTGTAACTCGACGCATAAAATTCAACATTTTAACAAAGGTTATTCAAGTCTTTTTGCTGTAGGCATACCTACTGCGAACCAGCCTTGCAATTTTAGAACCATATCAAGTCTTTGTAATCTAAATCGGTAGAACGTGTACACAATTTATTATATCTTTCGCATTTTAACTGGATTTAGATAAAAATCTAAAATAACAGACAATTAAACTTTAGACAATGTTTAAATGAACAAAACTCTGTATCTACCCAAAAATTACAGACTGCATATTTTGTTATAGCATTATATCTTTAATTTTCCGATTAAATCTACTGTGTCAGAATCGTTACAGTTATAATTAGAGATAGTGCTAAGACAAGGCGGTAGTATCAGGCGTTATAGTTTGAAGCAGTATCACGGATATTATTAACTGATTATAAGATAGTATCTTAGTGGCTTCGCTACAAATTATCTACCGTTCGAGGCCCCAATTGATGGCATGCCGGCCGACCTGCACAATGCATTATACATTATACCGCTTAATCAAACAATAGTTTATTTCGGCCATTACAATTAAACTTAACTAGGACGATATCGTGCAACGGAATATTCAAGACAGCTTGCATTGCTTACAATGTCTGTCTTAGATATTTTATTTAAATACGATATTTCTACCGCGACTGCGCCTTTCCTTTTAGAATGATACTATTTTAGGTGGGCACTGCACATAGCTCTTACTGTGTGATTAAATGGATTATTATGAAAACAAAAACCTAAATGC
>DWPF01000623.1:0-10550 GCA_018251575.1 Cecropterus bathyllus | reverse complement strand
AATAATAGAATATTATGGTATGCTGAATAATCCAATAATCGCAAAATAACCGAAGCAATGTTTTACATTGCGTACAGTAGGTACATACACAAATTGCCAAATGTAAATAATTCTAGCGCAATCTAATTGCAATCTGTTCCAACGTTCACTTGCATGAAACAATATACTGAAAATCACTGGAAATTATTACAATAATAATTCTATTATAAAAATAATATGTCGATTATTAATAATACGGAATGAATATCACACAAAAGGAATCCTCTCCGATCTAACTTTGAAGGTAGTTTACGAATACTCATATATTTATGATACAGTTAACATATTTTTAACTATCGGGTCCTCCTGAGGAATAAGAGAATAACTTAGCTGCCATTAAACAACGACAAGTATCTTATAAATTATGTAGTACAATAACAGTTATAGTTAAATGTACGTATTCACTAAGGAAGTAGAGTAATAGCACTTAATGTCTAGACTGTTCCGAGTAAGCGTAATACAGATACATTTTATAATTTTCAGTCGAGTGAAAATTCTCGATTTGTGTGAGAGGTATGATGAAATGCAGTCGCATCGTAGACAGCAAGCCCCCGCTTGCCGAGACTGTGTCGACGACAATAATTCGAGTTGTGTACGTAGACAACTTTCAATGTGAATAGAGTATATATTTAAATATTGGACGCGACTGAAGTTGTGTGATATTCCGAAGGTGGTTGCTCGTTCATTTAGATGCTGGACTTGGAGAAGGAGACTCGCAGGTGGTTGGATTCGGAGAGCTGGTAGTTGTGCATCTTGATGAGCGCCGTCACCGCGTCGTCGATGGACGGCAGCTGCACGAGCGCCATCTTGCGGTCCTTGCTGGAAGCGGGAAATGAAACAATTTGAGTAGGTATGTTGGTTAACCAGATTAACTACCAGACAATGGTCTATATGTCCCTTTATTTAATATTTTAGATACTAGATTATCAAATGCAAAATACTAAAATTACAGTTAATAAAAGTTGCATCATTTAAACAGAAATAACCCTGACTAGGATAAGATCCAAGACTTTACTCGAACCTTGAGTATTAAAATGTAAAATCTTTTGAATGAATATTGATAGATTAGTAACAATTAAAACCAGGTCATATAATGAACATTGAATTAACATATTTTTAGAAGATAAGACATTTTTAGAACTAATCTAAAAATCAACAATTAATGAGATAATAAGTTAACATTTTCCTGAGTTTTAAACTCATTTAAAACTTTGGAAAATATCCCAAGTTTTAAGTAAGGGAAGCGAACATTCCAAAAGTAAGTTTTGCTTAGCTGGAAAAAATATTTAACACTAAATAAATAAAGCTAATGAAGATCTCACTTCAACCCGATGTTCTACTCAAAGTGAGATTTTAATTACTTTAAGAATCTTCAAGAGTTGTTCTATTTGATACCTACACCATGAAAAATTCTTATGATTTTATCGAAATAATAACATTATTATTTTATTGAATTCGTCAGATCTATACAGTTATATTATATTATATAACATTTTATGGTTTAATACTCCACGCGTGCGCTTCCTATTGTTTTGAAATAAGAGCTTTTAAATGTCACTATATTTAAATTAAGACAGTGTTTAACAATAAATAAAACTGTGCACTTTTAAAAATATAGAAATAGGAAATTATGTTCAAGTTAAGCGGTACCCCTCCGCCGCGACGTTGTAGCACAATTGTAACGAGCAAATGTTATATTTGTATAATTAAAATATTGGTGTGACTCGCTTGAATTTGAATGCTCATCTTAAGATATTATATTTGGCTTTTTAAATGATTGCCCACTTATCTATATAGCGTTGGGGTCATTTTTTTAATTTTACATTTAATTTAATTTTTTTAAAACTACATTTGGTAGTGTATGTTTAGATATTACACACATACCTAGTAAATGGCTTAACCAGTTTTGATGAAACATATTTAATTATAGCATACTCATAAGACTCTTTCATTTGATACCCCACATGAATATAATTGACAATATTCGTTTATTCCGCCCCACCGTTAACTACCATATCTGGATTTTGACATCTAATACCGTTCGTTTGATACCCCACTTGGGTATATTTGACAACATTCGATTTTTCGTCCTTTCTTTAACCCCCTATATCTAGTATTTACTGGAAACTATTGTGGCTAAACCGATTTTGATAAAATATGTCTAAGTGTTAGTTATTTATTACGCCCTTTTATTTGATATCCCTTTTGAAAATATTTAACAATATTTGTTGTTTCAGCACCACTTTCGCCTTCAATACCTAGTAAATGGCTAAACCGATTTTGATAAAACATGGTTAAGAACCAGTACCCGGAAACCTTCTTTCTAACAAAAAATCGCATCCAAATCGGTTCACTCGTTTATAAGCTACGTGTCCACAGACACCCACAGACAGACATAGCAGTAAAACTTATAACACCCCTCTTTTTGCGTCGGGGGTTAATAAACTGAATCTCAACAAAAACTATCGAGGTCTAATAGACGAAAAAAGGTGAGTTTAGAAACAGAAAAGAATATACAACGACCTATAATATATACTATATAGACTCGTAATAGCACATTTCTAAAAATATAAAATATATTAAATTAAGGTTTTTACGTATATGAAAAATAATTAACTTACGGGAAAAACTTGAACGCCTTGATTGTGAACCCGCGCTTGGTGAACGCTTCCTTGATATCCTCCTCAGAAACTGTGGCTCTGTGAACATTTTATAAGTTGTAGGTAATTCAGTGATGAATTTTACAATTGTTCGTAGAATTGAACTATCACATTGAAGTGGATCGAATTAATGGATATCATTTATATTGAATGGTCTGCCGTACTAAGGTTAAATAAATTTTCTCGTCCTTCTTGAAATATTACTTATATTTCAAGAAGGACGAGGAAATTTATTTTAAGTTTCTAGTAGTGGAAACCCATTACGTGTAATACGGTAATACCACGTGGCCTACGTGATTCTAAGTGACCCCCTATCGGTGGTTATCCATTTCGGATCGAATCTCAAACAAAATAAACCGAAAAGTGCGAATCGGACTAGCGCACGAAGGGTTCCGTATCTATAAAAAAACTTAAATATTCACTTCATTTTAATATAAATATTTACATTTAAAGTGAACATATAACGTTATTAATATCGAGCAATAAAATCACGTTTTTAAATATTGCCGGGAGCTCCCATACAACATGGGAGCTTCCGTAAAAAAATATTTTATTCTGTTTTTAGTACACCGGCAACAGAAATGCATCTTCTGTGAAATTTTCAACTAGCTATGACGGTCCGTGAGATACAGCCTGGTGGTAGACAGACGGACAGAGGAGTCTTAGTAATAGGGTTTTTACTTTTTGAATACGGAACCCTAACAAGATCTACTTTTACGATTTGCGTATACTACGTATCTAATAACACGGATGTGTACTTACAATACAAATCATATTAATTATTTATTGTTTAGCTTGTTCATCTGAATAAGTTAGTGTCCATGATAGAATAGGACAAACGTAACGCGATAGTACAAAGGCCAAATCCTTCATATGTACCAAATTTACCATGGTATTAAAAGTCACTTACACTAGTGCAAATTGATCTTTTTGAGTGGATCTTTCCTCTTTTTGATTTAAAGACACAACGCTTTAAATAATGCTTACGGAATGTTGGAGAGGTGCAGTGTAGCGCTTGGTGGGTAGATGTTCTGGTAGTTCTTGCTGCCTGGCTTCTTGAATCTGTGCAGCGGGCTCTGGGAGTAGTCCCTAGAGATTCGAATTGATGTTTATCATATCGATTGAGAAGTAATACAAAATAGAGTAAATACGAACATAATAATATCTCCATAAAATTATATATATCAACTTATATACAAAGCAACTAAATTATATATAAACATTAAAAAAATAAGCTGTTTCTTTCAAAAGCAGTTTTACCCTAGTGATTGAAATTTGGCCTTTTAATCGGGGACTCGAATTTAGAGTCCCAGCTACGCGAAAAAGATTTCACAAAGTAATATGTGTATCAAAAAATTATCATCACTTGCTATAAAGGGGAAAATATTATACATACAGAGACCTACACGCGCGGTCCTTAAAAAAATGAACTCATCAATTCACACTTGCCACATGGCTTACCTAAAACGCAATCCCTAAAACGCTGGCGTAAGCCCTTTCACTCGTGCCCACAAGTAGCCAAATTAATGGATTGACCACGAAACAGTTTCATCATAAATATCTATTAGAAAATACTCTTTTTATTTATCCATAGGACTCGCCACTTAAACGTTCTAATAATAATGTAAAAAAGTTACCTGGTGAGCCCAGCATCAGGCTGGCCCTCCTTGGGCAGCTGCACCGTCTGGTGCTTGCTCAGCATCACGCGCATCGCCTTCCCGAACACGCGCAGCTTGTCCATATGAGTCATGGCTGACAAAATAGTATGTACTTTAGCTTATTAAACTCATAAATATTATTGTATGTAAATATTAACACCCTATTGTCATAAAAAAGGGGTAATTCCAACTTGAGGTCAGACATAGGGCTGCTGCGACATTAGCAGTGCCTTGGCCAGTGCATTTCAGTTTAAAGTTAATGAAGCCCGTTTTATTACAATGTTCACCTCAAGATGGTTCCCGGGTGCCGTGCTGTTGGAAAACATCTTCATCAGGAGACCTCTGTTTACCATATCCATTAGAGCAGAACTCAACAGTGCAAACTGATATAAATACAGGTAAGTAGTAGCGTTGACAAGCAAACAGTTCTACCCGATGTTGCTTTATAATGTTGATTATACAATACTATTGCATTAAATATTAACAAATTACAAAAGAAAAAAACTATTAAAATAATTATAAACTTCTAATGAAAGTCGAGCTCAAGTAAAACCGAAATACATTTAAAAAGTCTTTCGACGTAACAATTACTTATTCAAGACCGTTATTCAGATTTACCACTTCGCGAGATATGAAATGTAAGCAGAGAAAAACTTGCGTGATACTCGTGTTTCTAAACAAAGAGAGCAATTTATGTCGTAACGTAAACTGAGCCGGAGTCTGTTGGTGATAAAGTTTATAACGGTGTGTAGACGCTTACCTAAGTGGGCCTGGTGAGGCTCCGCCATCTGAATTAGGGCTGAATCTTTTTTGTTGTAGAGGATCTTCACTCGCTGCACATCGCCGTACACGCCTATATAATAATAAAACACTTTACAAACCGAGCTAAGTGTGTTCTTTATTGTATTCCGTTTACTTATATGGCAGCTCCAATTGTATGAAATGATACAACATTGGGAGGAAATATGTATTTTTCGTCTTACAATAACAAACAATTGGAAATACCGTTTTTATAAACTATACGCAGACATGACTAAACACCTACACAAACATTGCTACACTCCGAACATTTATCCATCAATACACAGGCCATTTAGTACGTATATAATTATTAGCCTAATACATAATAATGTGTGAAACGGGACAGACGGAAAATGATACAAGAAGGAAACAACTCAAAGCTCTAAATTGGTCACGTAAAGCTTCCGATTAATGCTTTAGCGGCAAACAGCGGCAAACTTTCCGTTTGACGGCCGTGATAAGCGGTCACTACGAAAAAAATAATTACCTATATTTCTAATACTCTTAATATACCTAATATTATACTCATATCATACATTCATATCCTATCAACATAATGTAGTTAACTTTATATAGAAATGTCTAAGATGTTGTTGCCTCTACTAAAATTATTGTGAAGGCTATAAAAGGGACACTATTTATTCAAATTCATTTGATTTTGGGGATTTAACAAGCTGAGTGAAACTACGTATATACCTACTTATTTACTGTAACCACGATGGGCATTATTAGTAATAATCTTGACATGGTGGAAAATAAAATAAAAACTAAGACATTGGGCATATATTCTAAAAATATCTACTACACTAGGTGTCTGAAACACAAATTGTCACACGAGTTAATATAAGCGTTTAGAGTGAATTTAGAATGATAGTATTAACAAGCGAAGCTTTGACATAAAGGTCTTCGGATGCGGTTATCAGTATAGAAGTCGAGAATGTTAGGTGACAATTTGTCTTCCAGGCGACAGGGGCTCAGGAGCAATATTAATGTTTTAATATAAAATACGGAATGTATGTGCACACGTACCGAAAAGGGTAAAGAGAGCATCAGGCGTGACCATCTAAAACAATAGGAAAGAGAAAAGAGATAGTATTATAAATAGTCATACAGAATATTCTGACATCATATCTATAAATAAATTAGCAACTTATTTTTAGGAGTTCCAAGTAGAATATATAAATATAATAGCCTGTAACGCCAGTTTTATTAGTTCGGATCTTATTAGTTGCTCGTGTTTGGACTCTGATACCCAAATTGATTAAAATGCGATGTCTCGGGCGGTCGTTACTGGCTATTGTGTTAGCGTAATGCATAATTTTGCCAATAAACATTAAACTACCAAGTATTACCAAAATTTTGACTAAGTTCTTTTTTCGTCGCATTTGATGTTTTATTGGATAACAAAAAGTTGCAAATATACATACGAGTATAACTAAGCTTTACATTATTCGTTGCTTACAATAACTAATTCAATCAATCAAATTTACGGTGTCTACAAAGCTACTTCTTATTTTGTTCAACAACTTATATAGCCTCTTGTTTACAGGCCTTGTGATAGGGCAGAGTGGTCTATTGAATAATAAAAGAAAAAATCTATTTAGTACATTCGGATGAATGTAGGGTCAGATACGAACCTCCTCGTTCAGGTTGGATACTAGGAGAACAGTGGCGAGAGGCAGTGGGGGCGCGGCGAGGGCGCGCAGGGCGGGCGAGGCCGGCGTCAGCGTAAGAGCCCCGAAGGCGGGCAGGCCCACGCCGCCCACGCCTACGCCGTATGGCGAAGCCAGGCCCGATCCCAGACCCAAGAACGGAGGAGCAAGGACTCCGCCACCTAGATAAGTAGGATCGGATAAAAATAAATAAATTTTAAAAATAAAATAAATGAGTAGTATAAGATATCATTTTATCATATACATGAAATGATATACATACTTCATATTTGGTTTAGAAAGCTAAAAAAATCTGTAATACATGTTTACTGTTTAATTTTTTTTTAAATTAGTTTGTTAAGGACATTGAAGACTTTAATGTTTAATGTTATACACGATGAATTTCCAGATGACAAATCATTACTATTTAAATACCCTAGAAAATAGGCACATAATATTTAAATAAAACTTCTGTTGTACTATTACGCAATACAAAAAATAAAGCTAACGATTTCATATTTTTATGCAAAAAATAAAAAGCAAATAGGCTTTATCAACACAATCCCCATATATTACAATCCTCTACGGTGCAATAGGGATTTATGAAAAGTTATTAGTCACGGAGGAAACATTCAGGATTGATTATGAATAATAAACAAGTATGGAGCTAACATAGAATAGTAAATGTAGATACATGGCTTGTGAGCATAGTTCGAGTAATTGAAGGTTGAAGGCTTAACTTGGAACGTTATGTTGGAATTATTTAACATACTTTATAGGTATTTATCTATGTGAGAAAATAATACATATATAATATTAAAACTTCACTAAAAGAAACGTAACATTTATCATCATCAATGTACATCAAAAGAAAGTAAGTTGTTTCAAACTAGTAAGAAAGCGTTGAATATTAATAACCGCTCAACCTAGGATCAGATAAACGTGCTCATTATGGATTTATCGTTAATAAAATCAAACGCTATCAAAAAGTGTTTAAGAATACTACCTTAAAACAAACCAAAATGTGATTTGATAAAATCGTAGTCACATACAACACCGTCATTACAATCCGTTTAATCCAATTCCAAAACGAGGGCTAAATAAGATAAATAATAATTAGGGTCATGCTTATAGAAAATGCAATCAATGAAATATATACTATCAACAAGTTATGTGCTATGATCACACCCTATTAATGGTAAAGTTTTGAAGGCAATAAACCAAAAAATGCAGTTGACTCATGAGCCTGCATAAAACATTATAATCACTAGGACGTATGTTATATCCGTTTGAACTTGGTACGAATAAATATATAAAATAAATGATTAGAAGGATGTCAAAATAAATTTTACATAAACGGGGATATGTTTAAATTTGCCCATCTTTTTAGTGCTCAAACCCAAGAAGAATATATTCTGCATTCAAAGTCTACACAAGACTACAGGGGTGAGAGCGGATAGAGGATGTGTGCCGGAAGCGTCCAGGCGCCGGGAGTAGAATGGACTAACTCATCCTGGATGCGAGCGCGTGGGCGATGCGAGCCCGCAGTGGCATCAACTCACTGGTCAACAGTTGGTGGGCGTCGCCGTCACCGGACGGCAGCGTAGGGTTGGTGTAGTCGCGCGACTTGTCGTTGTTGTACTTCACGTTCAGACAAGTCATTTTCGAATAGTCGATGCGCAGGGTGCAGCAACCGTTGTAGATGTTCTGGCCATCCAATGCCTGCAACAACGAGAGATTCATTAAACCAATATACTTAGAATTGCTACTATTACTACTATAACACTTGAGAACTGACAAAAAATATCTATTAATAGGAGGTCTCGGTAGTAGCCCGGCTGATATTCATACATCATAGTAACGATAGGAGCTTGAACAAAAGAAGTAGTATTTTACGGCGTATATATGTTCAGGCATTTGAATGGTACTTAAAATAGTTAAAAGCATCCAAAACAACACAAATAATGACCCTTAATCATTACCAGTAAAAATGAATGAATAACTGAAAAGTAAAGATGGGCAACCTACAATACGATCGTATCAAAATCGTTACGTTTCCGTCGCGATACAGCTATTTGTTTGTCCACGACGCCTGCGGGACGCCGATAACACCGCATCGTGATAGAAAAGAGAATTAATTAAAATGCAACAGCGTTCAACCCATTCCTGTGAGCTTTATGCCCGCCGTTCAGCGAAACAATGTACTTGATATTTTTATAATGAACTAAATAGAGCGACAACATATTTTCGGATAATGGACAAATGGAGTGAACTGCAGCTGCACCTGCAAAATTAAATTATATACTCACGTTTCTTGTATATGTATATAATGAAAAATGTAAAAAATATGTTTCAAACTATTACATAATTCTAATATACTAACAAAGATAAGGGTGTAGATTTCTGTTGTTATTACACCGAAACCTGCTAAGATTGTTTTAGGCAATTTAAATAAAATATTCTGTTTTAATTTTCAAAATGATAGCATTCTCTTACGAAGTATGACCAGTCTCTGTTCGTAGAGATTGTTCTGGTTACATAGCCGAGGGTTGATTTTGAAACCCTTTCATTAACCCTTACGTTAGTGCCCTCAAGTGATTCTGCTTCAATAATATTAATTAAACCAAATAACAAGTATTGTTTAAATTTTTACGAGAATAAGTTGATTTTTTTTAATATCAAAGACTTTGTATTTCTAAAAACTTAAGGATATATATATTACATAAAATATATATATCCTTAAACCGATAAATATATTTGTACTAGGTATAGCAACTTGATTAATAAAACATATTTTGATGAATAACGACATAAAATCCCATCGCATATAATTGGAAAATTAATGAATGTAAAAATTATTTATTCACATAATTATTTTATTACGCAAAATAAAAATGGGCTTCATAAATTCCAGATAAAAGAAAACCAGGAAAGTAATTCAACTTAACTTTGAATACCTTTTAACAATCCAATAAAAATTTAAGAGACGCAATGAATAAGTAAGAGTTCGATGTCGGAAAGGTGGATATTGGCGGTAGATTTAATAAATTTCTGCTCTATATGCAAATGTGAACCCCTGATGTGTAGACGTGAATAGATTGGCTCGTTTATAGCTCAACTTATATGGAAATACGAAAAGCACGTAAGAAAGCCACGAAGAAGATCGTTTCGATACGTAATTAGTTTTGTATATCCCACACCCGAATTCGATTTCAGTGTATACTGCTTTGTGACGCAAAGTGTAAGCCAACGTGGAAAGTAATTAATTTACAATTCTAATATATATTTGGGTGGATGTAAAGTAGAGGTATGTAAATTTTTTAATTCAAATGAGAGTGCAATCTGTGATTTAGTATCCCGCTATTTCGGTGGAAATGGGCATAAGTTGTGTTTGAAAAACTAGTGGTTAGAAATGAAAATAAATCATGATTGAATGCACGTTTACCACGTGTATTCAATCATGATTTATTTGCGGCTAAGCTTGGCTAGGTACTACTTATCCACAATAAGAGTGTAACCTTCTCTAAATTTATGTAAGCACTTGTAAATAGAGATTTTAATGTGGTAGATATAAAAGTAGTAGCGTGAGTTTTACAATTCACAGTGAACAATTCTTGATACAGTGAAGAAGTTTTTTATTTTATCATAGGCAACTGATGAAGGGAACAGTCACATTGAAGGGAACGTGAGTAAAGCTAAAAAGATTTGAACATACTTTTTTCTCATATATCTTTAATAAC
>DWPF01000622.1:0-10552 GCA_018251575.1 Cecropterus bathyllus | reverse complement strand
CGCAGCGCCGAGGACGGCCACCGGGGGGGTTTTAGTGCGGTAAAAATCCCACATAACCCGGCTTCGCTCCCACAGCGCCGGGTACCTTTTGAAGGTTTACCCCTCGATACAAAAAAAAAAGGTTGCTGACAGATATCAATTGCGGACAGGAGTGACCACTTGCTATCAGCGGATTGCATGCTCGTTTACTACTTCTATCTTATAAAAAGGTAAAAAAAAGTCAGTAAGTACAAACAAATTATAATCTCTACTCTCAACCTATTATGATGAAATGCAATTAATCAATAAAGAGCATGTATGTACATGTTCTAAAATTTATCAGGACAGTAAATTAAGCATCAACTGTTATACAATAAATACATATGTTTTATATTTATGTTTTAAATAAACATACAATCCTTTGCTCACTACGGCCCGCTGCTAATCAAAAGAAACAGCAAAGAAAATGTCTTAAAATTTAATGGACATTCTCTTCGCAGCCATTTATACCTAAATTTGAACAGTTTAGTGATATGAAACCATCTACGTCGGTTTAAGAACCGGCAAAGGAAACCAGAAATCCGAACAGGTGCAAAGTTAAGACCACTTAGGTACTTTGCAAGAAACATAATTTTCCCCACATAAATTTGAGGTTATTAAGCGTAATTTCCATATTGTTATTTGATAGTTTCCAGTGGAAGCTTCGCATCTATTACCGAAGTTGGAGAATTATCGAAACTTGGATTGCCGTAATTATGGAACTGCCTGGGCCCTAGTTTGACACAACCATTTCTTGAATTGTAACCGATCATTATGATTTTAAAATACTATTCAATTTTGTAAAGAAATGTTTATGACATTGCTGACGAATATGTACATAATTTTGAAGTGCGTAATATTCCGCAGGTAGTGTAAATCTGATCTACACTAATGAACGAAAAATTATGATGATCTTTAGTGATTTTTCAGAATGCTGTATCTCAGTGAAAATTGTTGCATTGAGTTTAAAAAACCATTTTGAATTGACAAGTTTTAACATCTTTAGCACAAAAAATACGTGTGCTGCGCTATTGAATGGTAGTGTGAGAAAAAAATGCATTTTTTATTTTCCTGTCTAAGCCATGGTAAAGTAAGAAAAGCTTATTTATTCATCTTCAGTACGCTTATTTTTAACTCGGTATAATCCTTTCTGACTGAGATATCGGACTTTGAGTCGAAAAAGATCCTTTTGTATTTGATCGACGATATAAAAAAAAAATCTACAAGATTCTGCCACGATCTTATGATAACATTTTTGATCTTTGACATATTTGAAAAAGTAGGAAAAAGAGTAGTTATTCAGAGCATCAATGAAATGAGTAATGTGAGTGTATGAATATTTGAATATACCTCAAAAACCATGCAAAGTTTAATAACGACCGTAAGAACCGATAACGAAACGTTTCCATGTTGCAAACGGTCAAACTTTTGAAAAAAATAAAAGTATGCTTTTTAAGCATAAACATGTCCTAATCATAGCTAAAGTGCAAAAAAGTCGTGGATTTTCTGCAAATAATTTCGAAATTTGAAAGTAAAAATTGTTTGTTTTAAAAACTTAAAACAATTTTGATTTTAACTACCGCCTATGTTGTGGTTGGACAGATGCTTTTACTCACTACATATTGTCAGGCGCGGCCAGAAGTTGTATGGATATTCGCTAGTAGTATAATTTCATGCGAGCTTCCGTTCTTTAGGAGACGTTAAATTTCAATTTCAGTTGTTATCATTAAATAAAAATCGTTAGACCTTATCGAAGGTTTTTGGGTGGTTTGAATATCCGACACTGGTTGGCTATTAACATGTACCTTCGACCAGTATTCCGCATTGAATCTGCGAGGTGGAGTACAATTCAGGCCTTTTTCAGTGGTGAGGTGAGTCTTGGACAATGAAGGCAAGGGGGTAGAATCTTATTAAATGCTTTTATATTCTGGTTCAAAGTGTCATTTAACACAGATATACTTATCCCAGGTGTTCTTACTTAATTCACAGGAGCATCAAAACATTCGGTCCCAACCTCAGGTAAAACTTTGATCTTATTTGCGGTCGATTACGGATGTCCACGAGCGGCAGTGGTACGCTCGGTTGCTACTTCTCTATTATGAAAATGTTTTTTTAAGATACTCATAACATAAAAAAATATATATATAAGAGTCAATACCTAACGTGAAGTCAGTTACGCCCTAAACAGCAAATAAGTTTCCCATAATGACATCCTAACCTAATCTAACTAGAACTCGGTAGCGCAAACACCTCTGATGTAAGGCCACAAGAACCACAAAGAGTTAATTTTTAATGCCTGAAATTAATTTGAATAATTGTTTGTTAATACAATGTAATTATTTGTCTTATTAAATTTATCACGGTCAAAAATTACGTTTTTATATACCTACTAAGGTGTATAAAATTGATATGAATGGTTGCATACCTATAGATATTTAGGGTGCTTTTCCTGTCGCGCATTATTGGATGCATGCTACTTGCATTCTATCGTTTCATAGGCAACGTAGTTTCACGGTTCGTGAAAAGACTTCTTACATAACGAGTTAATTTCTGTGCACGTAGGATGCGCGTGCAGGGGAAACATGTGCGTCAAAAAAGTATCTTTCGGTATATTTTTAAGACATGCTGTACAGGTAAAAATAAAATATCTTGTAGTAATTACAGTTATCTTTATTGATGTACCGACGACTATAGTTACAATTTTATAATAGTGTAAACAATAATATTGTGTAAAATTTTACAACGTCGTTAAAAGTTTCACTGTTTAATTGCTTGCCGCGTGCCGCAGTACACCACTGCGGGGTATAAAGTGTTTTATGACAATGCATGTGGTAATAAGTGTCTGAATTATGTTGTACGATAACTTTAGAGTGAACATAAAGTCATCAAGCTATTTGCTGGTAAACATAATTACTTTATTACGAAATAAGGCAAATCAACTTAAATTGATTTCCCGAATGAAAATGGTACGAAAAAACGCAAAATATGATCACAAAAAATAATCTCTGTGTACGCGCTAATTCTCGTAAGCGATAGATATGTATGTAGATTACGAGATACCACGAATATCTCATTTTAATTTCCTTTTCACAATTTAAGTTCATTTCATAGCAAGCTTACTGTGCTAATACACTCTAATATATTATATCTTTCTTAAAGAAACATATTGTTAAATATATCTAATACCTAAATTGAATGCAAACCCACTTGTTAGCGTCAATTTAAAGTTATATACAAATTATCTAATCTAGTTCAACGTCAATTAAAAATGACAGCAATTATTTGATCTGATTTAAAATATTATTCTAATATTAATAGAGGTCTGCGCATGAACTGTGTATAATTTTATCCCTTGGGAACGATAGAGTTGTTATTAGTACAAGGTTAGATAGGTTACAATTTATATTGTATGATAATATGTTTTATTACAAGCGTAAATTGCATATAATAGTGTAATATTGCGAATATTACATAATATATTTTCTCTTATCTATTCTATAATATATTTTCCTACATAAATATACTATATATGTTGTAATTAACTGAATTGTGAAATGTCACTTGATTTTCAATAAGTATACAAAAATATACTCTTAAGTTAAGTCCAAAGAAAGATAACAAAAATCATTCGCGATTTCAAAACATATTCTGTCTTTATGACGGAAAATCGAATCGATTGGAATAGTTCTGAATATATCTTTGAGAATAGTCATCCATCTTCGAATATTGGTGTGCATTTATGATATTGAGGTACGGAGCTAGAGTAACGACAAAAACTTTAAAAAGAAAAATGAAAAACTCTGTAGTAAAATTTTGCCAACAAATAAATTCAAGAGCAATTCGGCAGTGTTGCCAATTCTATTTCTCTGGCATGCTTGTACATGTATATAATAGACATTTTGGCAAATGCAAATCGTGGAGGTAACAATAAATTTGCAGATTAATGTAATGCTAATAAAATGCAGATTAATATAATGCTAGGTAATATTTATTGTTATATTGTATATGTATTTATTGAACTTTGAATACTCATATAAATTAAACTATTCCAAATGTTATTATAGTATCAAAAATGTTTGCTGACAGCTGTATTACTCACGAATAAAATAATTCCTCGTTAAAACAAATTAAGCAATGAAATAATAATCCATGTTGAAATATGATGTTGAGGTCATTGTTCTAATAAGCTAAAAGTATTTAAATATAGAAATTTCGTGTAATAAGCAAACATTTTGTAGTTTACTATGTTGTTAAACTGCCGTTGAAGTAGCAACGACTCTATTATTCAGGTAGGACTTATTAACACGCTTTTATTTTTCTATGCGAAGATGATTACATCAAGTGACTTGCATAACAGTTAATGCAATGTTGTAAGCACGTTTGTATCGAATATAAATATTAAACGGGCGTATTTTTTTTATTAGATACATACATTATATTTTTAAATAAACCCATTACATTGTTTTCAGCTTTTTGCCTATTACCCGTTACGTCTCCGACGCATTAACTAGGATTGGTTTTTGCCGGCGCGGAGAAGCATATGCCATTAAAACCACCGTTGACAGGCCCACTTCGCGGCTTCGACAGGATTGTTCCATTATCGCTGAGCAGATGAATAATTGACATTCACGAGTATACCCTTGGATGCGGCAATGCCGTTTAAAACTGTCTGCGCCTTAGATTATATTGATATGAGATTATAATGTAACAACGTAAAAATAGACTGCCGTAAGTGAGCATATTTATAAAAAGATTGTAACGCTCGTTCAGGGTAAAATTAATAACGGTGTAATTATTGTAAGAAGAAAAATCAATTGATAAACTCTCAATATACGAATAATGAGTAAAACGCTCATTATCCTGTTTTTGTAAGTCCAACTTACGTATATAATAATAATCATATTACAATTTAAAATGGTAATAACTTTGATTGCGCATGTTTAGGCATATGCATAAGAGATAATATGCATGCCTTGAATATTAATGTTCTTGTTTTGTAAATAACGAGAACATGCACATTATCACAATATTATGACTCCCCTTTTAACCTTATAATCAGTAATATTTATGATGTAGTTAAAATAATTTCATACACAATATTAATAAGATAATAAGGTACTTTAACAACTTTATATCCTCATAACGATAATTATATAAATAGGCAAAGACAAATTTCTGTTTATTTTGTTCGTCAACATTTTTTTGTTTGGTATCTATTTACGAGATTTGGTGATATCATTAACATTTCCTCAAGTTTCTAACATGATTATGGTTGAATATCGACCACTAGGCAAAAACTAATATGACATCATTTGAATAACAAAGGCTTATCGCCTAAAGAATTACTAAATTTAACTTCTAGCCGACGCCAGAAAATGTGAAATAATTAGAGCGCTACCAAAACTATTATGAAGAAACTTTTGAAACTTTCTGTTGCGGAGACGTGAAACATTTCAGGAAATTTACTTTGGTATTCAGTTGAATAATTACTTACTACACTATTATACGGATTCTTCACATAAACGCTTACGTTTTATTACGGGGAAAATATGTGGTCACTATAAAGTAAAAATTAAAACACATTAGAGGTGATTGCTTTATTTCTTAAAAAATAAATAAAGATTTCATTTAAAAAACCTGACAGTGCTTTAAATTATGCAGAATATGAATATTAAGTGTAATATATATATATATATATTAAGTGTGTTGCAATATTTGTTTTGGACCTATTAGGTTATAAAACTGTTCAATACTTTTATGGTCCTACGCTAGTATACCATACCATGTATGAAAATGGTAGGCAAATGTCCATATCCTGAATCTATACACTCCATGCCATTAGGCATTAAGTTTGCTCTATTGTATCTTTTTTTTTTTATATTAAGTTTGCTTTATTGTACTCTCTGTGCATCAAATTAGTATCTTGACAGCAACATGCGAGCAATAAAAATTAATAATTTCAATAATTTCTTAGGTAGCTCATATCTAAAGAACTGCATAAGTAAGCTGGAATTCATTAAAAATTTAAAAAGAACAGAAATACATATTCACCCAAAAGCGACATTCAATTGCTTATTACAGAATTAATAATTCTTCATGAAACTTGCAAACAGGTAAATGAACAATGAACTTATAACTAACATAACATTAATATATTTGTTGTTTTACATACTTATTTTACTGGATTACACAAAACCATAACGTAGTGTATACAGGCATATAAACGCAGAAAAAACAAACCACATAATATTTTGGTGATCTAAGATCAAGATAAAATTATATTGTATTATTATAGTACCATCGAAACTAAATAAGTTAGTAGTTTCATGGTTCACGGAAGGGGCGGCTCACTCAAACCCTGTTGACACGGGGTCATTCCGAAAGTAAACATGGCGATTTCAGCCCTATTGCCAACTTTACCATAAGTGGATTGGATTCCGATAAAGCCGAAGCTCCCTAACAGTATAGAAGTAGAGCTTTATAACATATTTTGTCGCCCGTCTGTACATGTTTGATCACGAGATGAGGTCATCTTACCAACCTAGCAAACGACGCTATAAAACATTTATGTTCCTGCTAATCGTAATACCTATTTCTATGATAATTGAGAACTGGTTAAGTATAATAGAGGTATTTCTTTATATATAATACGATTATCATCTTATCGGCATGAATGTATGATATTTGCCGCTCTTCACAAGATAGAGAGGAAGTATAGAGGTATAGAGCGTAGAAAGGCTCTGTCTTTCAATATTCTATCTCGTTTTGTATAAGGCCTCCTAAAGTTGATTTTAAGGCTGACGATGGACAGTAGTGTTTTCATTGGTGTCACAAACGTCCATAGGTGAAAGTGACTACATGTTTTAGGTAGACTCATTTTTCATTGTTAGGATTAAATAAAAGAAACTCTCAATCCAAACATTTAAATATCTAAACAAAGAATATCAAAAATTTGTAGAATATACGTAACATTTACGGGGAATAAAACAAAACAATCAAAAATAATCAAGAAAAAGTGTACATACGTTTATATAGTCAGCGTTTGACTTAGGCGACAGTGTCGCCGACATGTCTGCTTTTTCGCATTGATCCAGTTTTTCTTACTAGTTTTCCATAGTAATAGTTTATCTACTTGTAGAAAACTTACTGCGTTATATAAAGCATTGTATTAGCACCGTGGTGGAAGGAGGCTAATGCTCAGCGTTGGAGCAATGGTTGCAGTTATGGTATAAGGAATAAATAGGGAACTAACAGTTGCAATGGAAATGGTCTGAACTATTCAAATATTGTCATTACTATTGGTCTGATACACAGGGGGTTTTGGGTTTGATTCCTGCTCAGGTAGACATATAAATGATATTTTTACGGATTCCGGTTTTTAGTCTCAGTATATTTTCTCGTTATGTTTGTTTCCAACGGAATCAAAACACAATTATTAAAATACAAAATACATATATACTACATACGTTGTACATGTGTTTTCATTGAATAAATACAAATGTGAAATGGTTTTATCTATAGACCGAGTTAATTGCATAAATTTATCAACTCCGAAGATGTCAAAAAATATGATATTAATAAAAATTATTCGGTTATCTATTTTATTTATACTTAGCGTTGGAGTAAATGGAATTTATTATGTCTTTCATTGAGTATTACGTGATCTTGAAGTGAGGTGACATCCATGAAATTCCGGATCCCGGCATAAAACCTAACTCCACTTGTCGTAAAATCTAAGACTCCTTTGCAAATCCGTACCATCCACGCTCCGTATTTATTATTAACCAGATTTTGACCTCACTTTGAATCTTGTAGTATGCTTAGGATAAAAATGATGATCACCTTGGTTATATGACTATTTTATAACGTTTTATTAATATAAATATAATTCATCTCTTAAACAAAAATTTCTTTACCACCACATGTACGGTGAAAACATACATACAAACATACTACATAGCACTACATATACGTAACTATATAAAAAGTATAAGCATCATATGTTTTAGTTATCTTATTTTAAAATATTTTAAATAAATTAAAAAGAAAAGAATTAATTTCATTTTTAGAAAATAAGAAATTATGATAAACGATGCGAAGATATCGCAACAAAATCGTCTTGCTAAAGTTATATGTATTTAAACTTTCAACTAAAAACTTAAATTTAACACCAAACATTAATATTTTAAAAGTTATAAATTATAAAAAAACACGTCACGTTTAACCATTATTATATACAACGTACAATCGTGTAAGTTGTATATAATAATGGTTAAATGAAAGTTAAAAGAAAAATATAAACAAGTGTGCTCAGAATAGCATTGTTACCATCACCATTTATTCAAAGCACATAACATACTCGTAACTGTTGTATTGGTCAATAACTTGGTATACAGTTAAGACTCAATTATGTAAACTAAGGCCATGCCTTTCACATAATCGTCCTTTTCAGTTAATTGCTAATTGTAGACGATTCAAACATAGCTTAGAAAGCTTTTTTGCAAGATAATCACCGTCTCGAAAGTACTCTTACATTGCACCAGGGAATATTGCAATCGGTATAACTGAGTTAATTTTACCGTTGAGAAACAAAACTCGTATTGCAGGCATACGTAAAGTACATTGTAATTAACTCAATAAAGTATTAAAAATCTCACAAATATTATCAAATTCTTTACAATTTATGGATGAAAAAGTTTCATTATTACTTAACGTAGCCCTTTTGGTAACATGCATCTTAACATTACAAATATATAATAACGCGTATGTTCTCACTATAAGTTACATTGTAATATTGGGTAATTGCAATATGGTAATTGGGTAACTGCAATATGTGTAACTGCAATGTATCTACACACTATGTTAAATATCGGACCACGATAATGTAGCATTGTTACTAAGAAACTATAGGTGTATGTTAAATGAAAACTTGCAATTTTATAATATAACATATTACTATTCAAAATCAGTCACAGTCGTGTTCTCTCTCTAGAGAATACAGTGACATTGTGTGCGGTCACATTTCACCTTGGTTGTCCCTTATGTTGCAACGTTACTATTAATATTAAGTCAGTAATACTATGGCTATACTTCGGTATCACTCCTGGTGGTATCCTTCTCCTATTCATGTCCTATAAAATCAAAGTTCAACCGTTGGTATTGGTTTCCATAGTGTATTGTTCTATTATTTAGATGAGATTTTTAAGCTAAGTCTTCATGGATAGTTACGTGTAGTTATTATTATTATTTTGGCTCTATGGAAGTAGCAAACGAGCACGCAATCTACCTGATGGTAAGTAGCCACTGCCGCCCGTGGACACCTGTGATCAACCCGAGATGGGATAAAAATTCTACCTGATGTCGAATACAAATGCGTTCCTACCTCGGACTAAGTTGGAATGCCCTTCATAAGTGTGTCTCCTTTACCATACCACTTTTAATAAGAAATACCTAAATGCACGGACATAAAAAATTCACATATTAAATGCGTTTTATTTCAAGAAGAATTTTTCCATTAAAGAAGAGAATAAATAAGGCGTCTTTCACACGAGTGCCGTTAATCTAAGCCATTTGTGAAGGATGGCACGGCAATATTTTTGCAACGGAATTTTCCCGGAAAGCCTCCTTGTAATTAAGCCAAGATTACTCGAAGCGCCTAAATATTTTACGACGCCTTATTGTAAGCCAGGTATAAAAGTTAATACAGTGGCTTATTACTTAGTTTGAAATAAATTAATAAAAACAAATGTATATACTGGTTAATATTACAAAGTTAACTGACTTTGAGAAAGGAAGAGGTTCTATGTTCGGCTGTATGTAATTTTTTATGTATGTTCAACTGTTTTCCGCTATGTCTCTACTAATTAAAATGATTGAAACGGTATTGTGGCCAGTTTCAAAGGATATTATTTTTTGCAGTTTTCCTGAAAAACTGGAAATTATAGATAACGACACAATACATATACGAGAAAGATTATTTAATATCAAGTACAGTATATTTCCGGGAATCAAATTTGAAACCATTCGTATTAAAGGAATACGAGAACTATTATGCTACATGAAGCGTTTTGATTTTAAAATTATATTGCATTAAAAATATTTATTTTAAAATTTTATCACGCAACCGAATTTAACGTTGCAAAAATTAACAATTAAAAAAATATAATTACATTTTTTTTCTTTTGTTAAGTAATGCACTTAAAAGTTGCACCAATTAATGTCCACACGCAATGAATATAACCATCCACGTAATTTGAACCTATTAAAATTGGGCGATTGCGAGGTCACGTAATGGGGTCATGAATCGAAAGTGACTCGGACCGAGGTCAGGCGTAAGAAAGTGGAGGTCAGCGGCGCAAGGTCCACTATTGTAAACAAATTAGAATATGTCGTACATGATTATGTCTGATTCTTCCAATCCGTCATCTATACTTTTAGAATATTTTGAAGGTGGTAGAACTCTTTGTGGTTCGACTCCGGAGGCACCACCGCCACACCTATGTCTGCCTAATAACAGCAGTGATATACGCTGTTG
>DWPF01000621.1:0-10552 GCA_018251575.1 Cecropterus bathyllus | reverse complement strand
GTATCTATTTAGATATAAATTCTTTTGTAGGCTAAGTAGACAGTAATAGACTCGGCAATTATTTCACATTTTTATGTTTTTTATGAGTAACACTTATTCAAATTTACCCCAAATTAACATTAAGTAAACACATATTTTCACCACCATTCTTTCCTGTCAACCGCATCTACGAACCCTTGGGCTTACCATACTCGGTGATCCCATACACCGTAAATAATCCCTTAATCTAATAAAAGTGTTAATAAGGAGCAGAGGATACATAAATCAATTGTTAGCGAGTGTGAGCCACGTGTTGGGGACTGTTGCGGATAACGCCGTCGTGTGGTGCTGAAATATCGCGTTTTCGCAAAGCCTGAGACATCTTGCAATTAATATCTTATTATATACTTACAGAATAATATATTTAAAAGGAATAAAAATTACGTTCGGGTTATGAGTTCATCGATTAGACTGTCAATATGTGCAGATGATGAAGGAGAACACTTAATATTCATTCAAAAGCAGGAGTTTGATTAGAATTAACCTTTCAATCCGAAATATTTCAAAATACTACCTAAACTAACTCGTTTACAAAATTCCTTATGTTTTTTTTTTTAACAAACAAAGCGTCAAGCGTTTTCTGGTTTGAAGGATGTGGTAAGGGAGAAACACTTATAAGGGGCATTTCGTCTTATACCTCAGGGGTTGCAACGCATCTGTGACCAACCTCAAGTAGGACCCCAAGTCTATTAAGGAGTGATTGATTTTAGGCGACAATGATTTCTTTCGAGTCCTTGAAAGGTATTTAGGTGACGGCTGTGACTCCCTAATTGTTTAAACTCGGCCTCTCAACTGAACCGCTGGTTTGGTAACCAGACCAAGATATTTTCTAAAATGGTGTGCGTATTTAAAATTAATTATGCTGCTTTACGGAGAAGGAAAACATCGTGTTGAAACCTACACACCTGAAAGTTAAAAAAAATATTCTCAGACGTCATTGAAGAACTTGGCTAGCGCGGTTGTCTATAGTTTAAAAGTTAACATTCTGAGAAGTGACTCGTGCCCAGCTATGGGCGATAATGGGTCGACGTTGACTTAGTGGTAAAAAAAGTCTCCTGCAAACATCTTAAAGTTTAATAAGCAGCGGATGGCTCATAAATCAACCGTTAGAGAGTGCGGGCCACGTGTTAGCGAATAGGGATAATGGCAACGTCGCGTGCCTAGCCGAATTATCGCACGCGTTTTACACTACATTACACAACTCAACAAAACCCGCGATTAATACACTCAAAATGCTCCATTAACTTGCTGTAAACTAAATTGCCAAGTGATTAACAATCGTGCTAATGTTGATATACATTTGGCTGGAATGCCGCTTCCTACATTGTTCCTACAAAGGATCTTATTAAAACATATAGAGAGGATAGTAACTATGAATAGTCATGAATATTGCATGATAAACCTATTTCTGACTTATAATAGAAATTTTAAGTGTCGCTGTGTTCTACTTTGAAAGGCGAGGATACACCCATACGTGGAATTCCTATCCCTTGACGGATCTTAGGTAGATCTCCGTTTCTAGTTGGGATTGATTACAGATCTCTTTGGACGGTAATAATCACTACCATCAGGTAAAATGTAGGCTCATTTGTTTCACTTATATTACTCGTATAAATAAATTTAATATGTTGATTATAAGGTTTAGTAGCAAAACGGCTCAGCTCAATATAATTTTATTGCAATGTTTCAACTTATTTTATGGAAAACTTCTCCGTTTGGTTTCAGTATTAACCGCCAAACGTGCCGGCAACGTTCCGTCGTAACACTTGTAACAAAAGTTCACCGTTTGAAGCTTTTCGCTCGACGACACATAAACCAATAAACTT
Organism: Cecropterus bathyllus; assembly: GCA_018251575.1. Lineage (NCBI taxonomy): Eukaryota > Metazoa > Arthropoda > Insecta > Lepidoptera > Hesperiidae > Cecropterus > Cecropterus bathyllus. The sequence goes on along the minus strand of DWPF01000621.1, from coordinate 8,687 downwards.
CCAAGCTTTATTACAGGAAAAGAATTCCTTCAAATTCGTATCTACGAACTTTTGGACGAGTTTCAGGTCGTAGTATGTTCATGTATAAGGAAATGTATAATGTTTCATGCATAAGGAACCTTACCATGAATTTTAAATGTTCCTAAAATTATAGCCGTGTTCACCTTGACATCGATGAGCAGTTCGATTTTTAAGGATATTTTGAGTTAAAGCAATACCTCTCTTAATAGTATTCAATAAAAATAGTACCTTCGACCCTCAATATACACCTCACCTAGTTCTATTTTCTTCCTACATTCTTTTTCATTCGTCATTTACCTTTTCTTTTTTCCTTTTGATAGGTAATACTAACCATCATGGAGTACTAAATCCATAATCTCGCATAATTAAGCAACTAGCTAGTAATTTATCTATAACTCACTTTCAGGTTTATAACTAGGTACTTTCAGACGTTAAGATACTGTGATGGTATCGTAATTGAAGTAAATTGTGCATCGCATCTACATTGAAATATTCGCTACCAGCGATATATCAAGCTCTCCCCAAATTGATTGCTGATTAGACTGTTAAATTACTGCTTCAATCTTCAAGAGAAATGTATCAAATTGAGGTAAAGCGCTTTCGATAGTACTTGTCTAAAGTTGCGCCCTTAAGATTTATTTGTAGAGATTTTTCAACAGGATTTTCGTATGTTTAGTAATTATACCTAATTGACCTGTATTGTTTTATCGATAATTTAATAAATATTTTTATAATTAGGGTGATTTTGCGTCCGACTTTATTACAAAAAGGAGGAAAAAGGTCGACGCAAAACAACAAAATATTTTCATAAGTTCGTAAAGAATTTGTCATGACATCTTTTAATATTATATAATTAGGAGTGATATTACTATATCCATCAAATATATGTATGTCCAATCGTATGTCGATTACCTTATTTACCTTGATCAGTGCATTAAATTACGTTTCGCCGTAAAGTTCATAATTGAAACCACAAACTTGTAACAAAAAGGTAACCTGCTCAAAATTCATACAAAAAAATAAACTTAAGATTTCAATATAGTATGTAGTATAGGTACATCTACTGTAAGATAAACACACCTACGGGGTTTTTAGTCAGTGTACACATGCGTCGTGAACATATCGGCGTTAATGGATGATCTGTTTTTTACAGGGCGTGGGCCTGAGATGGCACGAGCGGGCATGCTGCATAGGGGAGGAAAAAATGGAGCTGAGTAAGTACTTAGTCTTACACATAAATTCTGCTGATTAAATCTACCTCCCTGTGTCATTAGAAAAAGGCAATTAGATTAACGAAGTCGATTTGCACTTACGAGTACGAAGACAAAAAATTGTAGTGTTTGTCATAAAGTGTTAAAGTTATTGAAGAAGACATTTCTCTACGTGTTTGTGTTAAATGTGACGCAATGTCACATTGCTCACCTTAATATTATATCCGAAAGACTTTCTAAACTAGACACGATTTGGCACTTAGCGTAATTGGCGCATGTTATATATTGGAGGCCTCGCACGTTGACATTTCGATGTACCGTTTCGCCTTTTTGTTTTACATCTCCGTAAATGAAGCGCGTGATTTAATATTTGCTCTGAGCTACACTCGTTTTCAATTTATTGGGTTGCTTGAATTTCGATTGAACGGATAAGAAAGTGTACAACTCTACGTGTAATAAGATTAGGAAGCTTCTTTGTTTGAATATGCTAATCTTTTGTTGTGACACGCAAATTTGTCGCTTTGAATTTAAAAGGTCTTTTTATGAAATCGATTTTAAGATATAGTTTATGAAAATACGTAATCTGAAACTATAGATTATGCTACAGTTCTATAAGGACCCGAAGTAAAGTGAATTCTACTTAGATGTAAAACTACCACGAATGCTATGTATTAACAACGTTTAAAGAAATGACCACGTCTAATAAACATAAACATACTAGTTAGTATGACTAGATCGTTTGCATACGGGATCAACACATGCATGCACGTTACAAATTAGGTCGTAAATATGTGATATAACATAAAATATGAACCAGATATCCCAACCGATTACCTAGCATGAAATAAGTACTTAACGGAGGCGGCGGGCGGCCCGTGGGACTGCTAGACTGGAAAATCTAATTGTCGGGGCTGACTAGAAATAACAAGATGGTTTAATTTTGACTAAACTTAAGTGCCTTACGGATTTTTAGGCACTTTTAGAGGTAAAAATGTACAATGTTTTTCTGAGTGATTTTTGTCGTCAGAGTGCTATAATTAGATTATAGAAACATTTACCTATACATTGCAACGGCAATACCGCCCATTTATAGCAGTTAGTTGTAGGTATTGTGTTTTAGTCTGAAGGTACAAAATATCATGGCTTGTGGATGTCAGCCTTGTAGAGTGCATACTTAATTCATTCAAACGTGGATAATTAAGGGTCTTCCAAGTAACTTTTTACTCAGAAACGTAAGCATGATGTACAAGCTAAATCTTGTTCATAAAACGCATTATTGTTTTTAACAAATCAAGCGACTTGCGTTGTTTTGTTCTGAAGAATTGAAGGTTACAAGCGAGAAAATTATACGACGTATTACGGTTTGGTCCTTAGTGGAGGTAAAGCATTAGTCATAGACATGTAGGATCCTATTTTTTTGTAGGTTCTAATGTCAATTGGCAGCGCAGACCACATTCAAATAGGTATAAAGCATCAACTAAATAAATGAAATAATAATCAATAGCATTTACCACACTTGAATATTTTATATCGCGATCCATGTATACGTTTATAGGATCAAGCAAATACTCCAAAAAGTACCGAAGTGACATCATTACCTCCAGGAAAATGGCTCGTTGAGCGGCAGGTGCAAGACTTATTACTTATTTTAACATTTTTAATGCCATTCCATTACCAGCTGAGATTCTTTCTCGCTGCTATTCTGAAATTTCTATTACTTATCCGGCGCCATAACTGCCTGTTAAATATATCATCCTACATAGTTTGAATCTGCCACACACTATCAAATTAATTGTGCGTTGGTAAAATTCTCACGCCATTTTAATGATATTAACATGCACGCTTAGGCACGCGTATTACATGTATTACAATAAAATAAATTTTATTAAATATATTTTGCAATAAATGTTATCTTTAATAAGGAGAGTGCATATTATTATTCGCTGAATATTCTTGAATTCGGGGCTACCTGAAAAAAAAATGGTTCATTAAAAAAACGAAAACGCATACTGTATTTCCCTGCCTGCTATTATGCAAATGATGTCAATATTATTTTAATGTTTTAGCTTACAATAAAATGTAATATATTCATAAAGTATTATTTGGTATATAGACAAGATATAGCTAAATATAGAAGTATTCCCTGTAAGTGTAGTAGGCACCTTAAAGTTAGAAGACGTGAAACTTTAGATTTTAAATGAGCGCTGAATGCCTGAATAAGTCAGTAGTCTTGTACAAGAGTACAAATATGCACGTGCTGTTCAGACATGTTTACGGTGGCGCAGGCGAACTTAAATGAACAATATCAATCGCGCGGCTAAGTTGTTTGTACGTACATCCTGTTAGACTACCGCACGCCATCCGTCTTGTTGCTACAACACGCCAAACTTCGCAGACTGCTCCCGAGTGGATTTCGTCTGCGATATTCTTTGGATAGCTGGAAATATAGCTAGGGTTACCGGTTTTAAGTTGCTTACTACGCGAGAACGTTAGAAAGTAGGCGTATTTAATCACAATTTATAAATAGGTGTACCTATTCACTATTGAAGTTAGATATGCTATTATTGATTATGTTACTATCATTATACTGGTGGTAGGTACTGGTGGTTCGACTCAGGAATTACCATCGCCACACCTATTTCTGCCTAACAACAGTTTTTTTGTCATCATTTACAAGTACGTGTACTTTTTATGCTTGATGAGTAGAAGTTTGGTTGATAATTTGAGTCCTCTGTTGCTAAAAAAATGTGTTATAATATTTTATAACCTTGCAACATTCATTCATAACATACGTTTTTGTGATTTTATTTCAGTTACCTGAAAATATGTATACGTATGTGTAAATAGTATTCGCGAAAATGTCTCTCCCGGAATTCCTTCCAACTTTTGCATTCGAGTCGAACTCAACAATGCATGCTCATGACCATGCAATATTAAAGGCTATTCCGAAGTTGGGCCTTGCTCGGTTAAGTCACTTATTTCTGGTTCGCTGCAACTTTATCAATGTTGGTAGTCGGGACTTCGGGAGTGCTCGCTGTCCGGCGCCTCCCCCCGCTACGTTTTCTCACCTCTCGCACTCTCCACTAGTGACTAAGTTTAAATTGTCAGCCTCAACTTCGCTTCCCACTTAAATGAGCTTTATTTGTTAGCGCCAAGTTCCATAACAGTTCTTTAATTTATCATCGCGTACCGCAAGATTGCGCGACGAAAACTCTGCAAGTTATATCGGTGCTCCAGGGCAAGTGTTACGGAAACGTGAATGATCATAGTTTGAATCGTCCGGGGAGCTGTGAAATATTTTAATATGTAATGAAGGTGGCGCGAGAGAAGCTGTTGTTCTTGCGGCGTCTTGCTTCGAGCATTATACTTATGTACGCTAGTAAGAGTATGCGGGGAACGTGATATTTGATTTTATGTGCGGTTATCCGTCACGCACGAGGCCTTCGCCTCCTTCTTATGCAAAATACTACAAGCACACATATCGTTATCTACACGTGTGATGTAATAATATATTCGCGTCGCAAAGGGCCGGAGACGCCACTAAGCTTAAATAAGCTTAATTTTTTATGTTCCATTCATAATCTTCCTATACCCATGATATATTGAAAAGTAGCTTCCTCGTGCAGCAGAAAGTCCACTTCTGATTTATACGCTACAACTAATCTTTCTGATCTAAAATGTAATTTCGGTGAAATTTTCTCAAAAATAATTTTATCAAATTTATAGACAGACGACGACAAAATCAGATATAAATTTATATCCTTATCTTATCACGATAAGTATGGACTAAAGCTTATATATTAAATATGAGCTTTATTCCATACTTATCGTGATAAAGTATTTCTCAGTAAGTAGAAACTTAAAATTGCAAACTGACATTTTTTTCTTAAATAATTAATTGCTGCTTATATTCTCGCTTTTAGGCGATAATCCTTTATTTTAAGTGAAACTTCCAAAAATATCTGTGTATCAATTAATGAAAGACGATAAAAAATGAAATATTCCTCCAAAAACGTAGGTATTAAAAATTACACAGAGACATTCTTTGTATATATTTGCAAATGTCCGCTATCTACTGCGAAGGTAATAAGTACTATATTTATACAATAAAGCTCATTCTTCGTACATATATCGCTTTTGTACGGAGGAGAAATAGATCATACCACAATCATAACTTTGATTGGCCTCTTCGGCGTGCAAGGTCTCCGCTCGCCACACGTTTGTGGGTCAATACGGAACGCCTAAGTACTGACATATATCATGCGTAATGAACCTCCTTTGTATTCCGAACAATGCAGAATGCAATCACCTATGTGTAATAAATTTGCTCATTATAGAATACAAGGAATCATTTAGGTACATTCAATTTTGCTAGTAGTTTGCCCGATGATCGATCGTCAATAAGTAACTTTCAAAATTTTACGTTTTGATAATACTTAATATCGTCTCTATCCATTGTTGAGCTTTGGTTTACCAAACATGAAAATTGAAGTGTATTGTTTCCGCCTCTTTATAATTACTAGGTCCATTTATTTCATATGTGAAAGTCACCTTCTTACTCTAATGACTCTTACCTGTGTTGCACTGCACGTGTCATCATGAAAAATGCATTCGACAAATATGTATTTTAATATGAAACCAACGATATATGTATCATCGAAATACGTGTAGGGAAAACTGTAATAAGTACGACACGGCGACCCACTGGCGATTAATATAATATATAGGCATACTTAGATTCAACAATAAATATTTTTGGTAACATTGAATAGAAGGTATACAAACAAAACATGTTTGGAAATTAATTTTGTAATTATACAGAATGTTAGTTTTATAATTTCCAGAGTAATTTACATTTGAAGTGTTGGCCATGAAAAGTTAGCCAGCCTCGAGATGCCAACTCCAAATTCGGAGTTGTGTTGCTAATTACATTTTGACGGAATAATAATACATAGGTATATACTGACACTACGTAATTTGTTTAAATCGAAATATTATACATCCTGCCAGAAAAACCTCGACAGCAGCGCCTTCTGGCGCTCTCTTCTCTATTATTATATCTTTGAAGCTCGAACCAACTGTTACTATTACAACATATATACATATATATTTTCAAGAGTTTCATGGAGATCGGATGAATGGTGTGGATAATGCACAAACAGATAGACGTACAGTCTTTTTATAACTATAATGAAGTGCCAACGAGGCTTTAATAATAAATTACACGACATTCACTCGGTCAATGGTTGTGTGGGTTTTCGAGTAACATGAAGTCTATTAGGGCTATTATTAGTGCTATGATTCTTAAAGAAAGACCCCATTAAGGATTACTTTTACTGGTCGTTTAGAAGTCGGTCAGTGTCCCGTGAAAGTTTCCGCGAATGTGGTCCAGTCCCATTACCGCTACCGATCAAAGTCACCGTTCTTCACATGAGAAGCCAACCCTCCACAGTGCCCCTCAGTAAATCGTGTAATAACCTTTCGGTTTTCGGACCCAAGTAGGGATGGTGATTCTTGACGAAAAACATCGACGTCGTTCGAATGAATCGAATTGTAGTTTGATGAAGCGATTTACAAAACATCGAGAATATAGGATATATAGGATCGATTTATTAAAAATCAATCTTCCATTTAAATATTGCTGCTTTTTCATTTAAATACAGCAATGAAAAGTATTCATCTATTTTACGTGACGTCCAGAAATTTGGCTGCCGTGATAAAAATAAAAAATCAACACAAAAAATATTTTATGTAGATAATTACACAACCGAAAATATAATGTCGATTTTCCGATATCTGAATTTGATTAATTGATTAATATCGATTAAAAATCGATTCTGTGATCGATTCTGATTATTATTGGATCTTATTTCTACATCCCTAGATCCAACGCATGTAACAATAATTATACAGACAGATATAGCACTTGCTCTATTAGTTTCAAGTGCCACTTGAAAGGAACAGTTTTATTACATAGTAGGGAAGCAATACTTTGTCCTCTTGGCTCCTTTAAAGGTTAACCACAGATGCGTTGCTACCCCTGAGGACTGCCTCGAAAAAGTATGTCTCCCTTACCACACCCTTCAGACCAGAACACAACAGCGCATAACACTGCTGTTATCAGGCAGAAATAGGTGTTATTACTAATATTTTCTTCAAAACATGCGTGAACACATTCCTACTTCCGCTACGACACGTATATATGCATAAATATGTATAAATAAATGCCTACCCACACAAACTATAAAGTCCATCGTATACTTCCTGCAAGTAATCCTCGTTCATTTACTGCGGACACGTTTATGTGTTATCTGTTGTAAGTTTCGGGTGATATCCGCCAAAATTCGAAGGTGGAACGTTGTTGTTGCATTATATCGTGTAGTCAGTGCAGTAAAGTTCGCTGTTGTGTGTGCGGTTCATAATTATGTGCAGTAACCTATTGTTCTTATTACAGTCCAAAGCTACGGGTAAGTTATGCGCTAGACCGCAGTCGTACTTTACTGTTTCTAGTTGTAGAAATAGAATAGAAATAGAAAATAACGTTTGTTTACGCAGTCAAACTGATGAAGAACAAGTACACTTATTGGTACCAATATACTTTAAGAAACCACAAAATGTACTACGTTGATTTTATTAATGTTACAAATGCGGAAGTTGTGAGGATGTATGTGTTTGTTACTCTTTCACGCAATAACTACTGGTCGGATTTCGCTGAAATTTAGCACATTAAAATTAAAAGATTATGACCTAAAATTAACACGTCGTAGACATGACCAAAGAGGTCGAAGAAGCAAGAGTAGCCTAATGTAAAATAAAAGCTATGTGTGAGAAATGTGAGTCGAAAAGAGTTGAAACAAAAAACATCGGTTAAAAGGAGTTCTCCATATAAACATCACATATTTACCATTAAAACGCTGGCTTATAATTAGTTACACAGTATAAAGTTTACCGATAAAAGCCTAAAATCGAAAACGGGAGGTACCCGTCGGCATAAAAACAATGTCAATGTATAATAAATTATGCTTTCTCAGAAAAAAATCTACGCATTCAGGCAAAAATATTATTCATATCGCAAATCATATTTTTTTTAACAGAAAATATATTTATAAATAAATAACGACGCTTTTAATCAGATTAAATGTACCTTTGATCATAAGTACTCGTTATGAAAGCGAGATATTACTTAAGATGAAACAAGCCTTTTAAAGAACCCCTTTTTGTCTCGCAAAACCTGCTTGGGTATGTACCCCACCGTCTGAGCGGCTAGACTGTTTATCTCAATAGATAAGCGTGATGCAGGAAGTGAATACAGTTGTACGTATATTTCTTTTTCCTTTCGAGTGTCATCCCCTATGCCGTTTAACGTGCCTGGTAGGGTCGGGCCGCACTGTAGTATTAGAGAAATCTTAGCGTGTATAAATTGACGACGACTCACGTGGCGGAGCGGTCACCATA
>DWPF01000620.1:0-10564 GCA_018251575.1 Cecropterus bathyllus | reverse complement strand
AACACTGCTGTTATTAGGTAGAAATAGGTGTGGCGGTGGTGCTTCCGGAGTCGAACCACAAAGAGTTCTACCACCTTGGATTGATGAACAGATGGTACATGGTCCTTTGCTGCTTACTTCACGTGAAAACCATATTAAAGTGTAAATAATACAATGTAAGTACCACACCACACAAATCTCGCCTATTGTCCAACATCCACGCGAGATAGTTCTGCTCTAGATCGCAAAGGCGGCCAGTGTTCTTGCAAAAACCGCCGGTCAACGACGCTGGGGCCCAATCGGGATGTTCGCCAAAACATAAGTTTCTATTAAGTATAGTCATTATTTTTTACGACACTTATTTTGCTATAGTTGTAGGTCATTATTTTCATATCATTGACAATTCGTCATGACCAACGCGAATTGTTTGAGATAGCGATGTAAAATAGTCTCCTATTTAATGGACCATTTGACGTTGAGAAGGATAATGTGATGGGAACGACCGATTGTCATCGATTTAAAATGTCTTAGTAGTCTCTTATAATATGACAATACAACAACACAACACTAAAAGGTAAACGGAAACATACTTAAAAACTTAATATAAAAACAGATCGACACGAATGAAGAGTCAAAAGAAAAAAAAATGTTAACGTTTACTTTTGTCACGTTAAAAAAAGTTACAGACATGTGCCTACATGTATATATATTTTACTAAGTTCCTTCAAAGTCAATTGATATGTAGGTACGACTAATATTTTAACAACGTGTAACAACATTTAAAAAGTAAACAAGTGCCATTAAAAGTAGTAATCAAATCGCAAGTTATCTTGATTCAAAATTAAATCGACAAACTAACATTTGTAAATTGGGTAAGTTAAACTCAATTAACCAAAAAAAGAAAACAACAAAAATAAAAAGTTGATTGCCACCTGGCAGACAAAATAAAATGGAACCGGCGTACACTACCAACCAGGTGCTCAGCGGTTATTTATCTGCAATTTATCTTCAACGGTGAGCCCCGATATCAACGGCTTTGGTGCCGATCATGCCATTATTGTTTGCATATGGACGGACATACAACCATTCGGTTCCCGATCGCCGCTACGATATTGAAGGGCAACGAACACTCAAGTGTGAAGGTCGCAAAAATAGTTTGCAAACAAGAATAAAAGCCGATCGACTGATTATAAACGAAATCTTCTAGAAAACTGACACACAAGATGTGTCAGTTGTCATAGTGTAATTAGGTACTTACACTATGACACAAGATGTGTCATTTTTCTACATTCCTTCGTTTAGGGGTGGTTTCCATACGCGTGCAATTGTTTGAAAACCACCCTTAAAACGAAGGCATTCTTAAAATAAAAAAGCATTTCGTTGTTTCTCATACTAATTCGATTCAATTATTATTAAAATAAAACACCGTTGGCCATGTAAAAACCTTCGCGGCCGGTCGTTGACACCGAGGGGCACTTTAGGGCTGACTCGTCACACTTCGTCAACAGCGCGCCTTACAATAATACCTACTTAGGCAAGTATTTATTTTCCTGCGACGTGACAAACGAACATTACGAGCTACGTATAGCCAATTAAAATCACATCGTTTCAAAACATGAAAACTCGATTATTAAATGGAGCGTTTTTGCGAAATTCACTGGAATTTCACTTAACACCTTTTCCGTGTAACTCGAGTGCAAAAGTTTTTGGAATATGTTTTGACCGGGACGGTAACACTGTCACACCTATTTCTAGCGTGAAGCATTTCATGCGTTTCGTTGGAAGGCTTTAGATGCCGGCTGACTTAAATTCGACCCTCTTTAATCTCACGAGTGGCAACGCATCCGTAATTGACTTCAGCTTGAAACTTAGATTTAAGTAGAGTCGGTTACCGATGTCCATGAGCAGCAGTGACTACTTACAATCAGATGGACTGCATACTCATTTGCTACTTCGAGATTTACAAAAACGCATCACCCATCTTTATTTCGGATTCACTTACGCAGGTGGTTGCGTTTTTCTATTTACTGGCTATCGGTAGCTCGCCAGAACTCAGCACTCGGTGTTCTCAAAATCGTCGCGAATGACAAAGCAAGCGTGTGATGTATAAGCGAGACTTAATCCAATTAAAATGCAAATGGTTGTCGGTGCGCAATGAAATCGTGGCCGCAGAAATAATGGGTCGAGCCGAGCGTCAACAGACCGCCGGAGAAATCTTAGCCATTTGCATAGGGCACCTGAATACCCACACAGACAATACCCACGTGGCCCACGCATTGTCCGCGCCATGCTCAGATTGTTCAACACTCGTCTCTGACGAATTGTTATCGAATTGTGTTGATAATACGTTTGAACATGACAACAAAAGTATGCAAAAACTTATTGCGTCAAACGTCTTAGATACGGATCTATGATGCCTATGGGTATTTATATAGACGAGTATATAGACGTAGTCTCATTTTATACGTCAAAAGGAATAAAAAAACTATAGGAACGATTCAACATAACTCTTATGCATTTAAATCTACATTGTTCAAGGCAGATACAAAATATGTATAGTTTGTGTGGAAGCCGACGAGCTAGACAAATAAATAGTCAAAAATAATATTTAAAACAAAAAGAACTCAAAGACATCACAAATACGCCGGCAACGATTGACCGACTTGGTTTCTAATTATTCGTGACAGTTTCACTCGTCCGATAGAGGTTGACGAATATTGGTAGGGCACAATAAATTGGGCGTTCCGCATTCCGATGTGAAATTCATTGAGCGGTCGGAACGCAGTCTAGACTGTGTGTCGGAGAAAGGTGACCATTCACCGGTTCGAGACGGCCAGACAACGCCGCTTCCGCCGTGATATGGGCACTTAAACGGTTACCGTTAAACAACGACGTTGCCGCGGCCCGCGAGATGTATGCACCGCGACGGAAACGTGCAAGAGCCATTATTCAATTTTACTTTTCGATTCAAACGTTTCGTTTGCAGGTAACTGCTGATTTGAAGATAAATTAGTTGTGGTTAAGTATAATCATATAGAATTTTGATAAGATTGTAAAATTATGTCAAAGGCATATCAACCGTGCGTTTGCGTGAATGGGACTGTAATTTTTCCAACAATATTAATTTACGGATATAAACATAACAATGAAAAACTTATTTTTATATCGATGTTTTATCCACATCAGTTTTATGAACATCCAGTATGAATGAGTTATCCTAGCATGTGAATTTATTACGTCAACCATAACGACTTTCGGTTAAACCAGTAGAAAGAATCCATGAACTACACAAATATCTCTACGTGTCGTAAACGAGTCAAGTTTTTCCTTGTAGACACGATCTCGTAGCACATTCCCAACGAACGGGCAAGCTTGTTCGCTGATCGAAATAAAACGCTTAACAAGTAAACTTAGCGAGTTACTTTCCAAAGAGCACGATATCATCTACATGACGGGCGGCGCACGAGCGTTTGGGTTTAATAGCGGCACACCGCGAGGCCAGCATCCGCGTAGCAACAGCTTTCAGACAGTGAATGAAAGTTGATCGCGCTGCAAAAATGCCACTCCGGCAGCCCGGCTGGGGTTCCGGCGAGCCTCGCGGTAAAACCAACGCTACACTTGCAATTTTGGAGCGAGACCGGCGAATGAGTTCGTTAACCTCCACACGATCTTTTGCGATATCCTTGAATGACTATTTTTATGATGACGGTGAATAAGCGTACTTGTGTGTTGGTCGAACCGAATTAATTTTTATGATACGCCGCGTTAATAGCGATCGAGGTTCCGTATGGGTTTACGCTGTTTAATTTGACTCGCTATAAAATTTTAAAGCATTCCAACGAGGATTGAGCGGCCGCTAATTGTATCTGTAGCGGTGATGCATCGCATAGCTCGAAAGTGGAAAGTTGCCACAAATATTTGGGAGTCGGTTCCCTTCTCACGGGGGAGCGCCGGCTTTCGCACATTTAACTCGACCTTTCAAAGCTTGCCGTATTAAATTACAACATCATTGGCGTCCGCTTTTTTGGGGTGAGCAACTATAATATTTTGTTACGACCACATTTTCCTCAATCTTCCACATCTGCTAATTTATTCGGGTGAAAATTTTGTTTTTCCGACAATTCTACAAAATTAGCATGTTTTATTTCGTATTCATGAATTCCAAAGAGGCCTTAGCGAATTTTTTAGGGGTCCATTACTTATCCTTATAAGTAGGAAAGATTCGCGTTTAGCCCTCTGTCAGGACGAAATCCATGATGATTATTTAGCGACTGTGCTCGTTATGATATAAATAAAGTTTATGCCGCACACCCAGTTACCGACTAAACTTCTTATTTTTATTTAAACCTCAAAAAATAGTAGAAATAACTGATTGAATGCTAGAATCATTCTCTACCAATCAACCTTAGTACTAAGTAGAAAACAAGCAAGGCGATATACAAATATGATATACTAGGAATAATAATATGCTATTAAGAAAATGACTAAATTATAAGAAATCAATTATTAATGTTAATTTTCTAACATATTATTACTAAAAATGGAAATCAAAATAGAATATATTTACAGTTATTACGGTACAATCGAAATTACAGTATTTTTTCTAGCACAATAGATTCAACGATAGATAGATTTAACATTTCTGGTTACTTATTTTGATAAAAATATAGATCCGCCTGAGATGTTATTACTTATTTATAGCTATCTAAAGTGTGCGCTAAAATTAATCATGAATTACTTCTAAATTCAACATACCGTCATAATTTAGAACCTCCATCGTTAATGTACCTATTTTTAAATTTTATTTTACCAGTTCTTAGAAAACATAAGACAAAACAGAGCATTCGTTGTATCAATAAATCATAAAAATCAGGCGGGGTCTTGTTTTATTTTTCATTCGTTACGGATCGCCAAAACCAACACCTGATCCGTTAAAGTATTTAGATGATTCAAGACGTGAACAAGTTCAGGCGGGTACTGCTCCGAATTTCCCAGAAATTGGGTATCCAGAGCAGTATCTTTGTTTTATTTAGGTAGATCCGGCGTAACGATCGCCAATGAAGTGCCAAATGCGTGGGTGCGGTGTAGTGGGAATTCGAATTGCAACACCTAATAGAATAGAATGTTGGTGCAGTTATCACATCGTTACAAAGAATTAGTTGAAGTTATACTAACCGCAGATTGGTAACATTAGAAATATAAAAAGATTTTTTTAAGATTTCAATCATATATACTACTTACCTACTTCATAATCATATTATACTCTTTCCAGTATAAGTTACAGGACATAGTCATTTCGTTTCTCTTTTCTTTTTAAATACTTACGCCACCAACAAAATAAAACGAATTCAAATAAAAAAATTACTAACAAGATTTAGCGACTCTAGAAACGCTGCTATATAAAATTCCCAAAAACAGTATAGACAAAAGGTTTGAATAAAAAATAAAACACACACCAATTCGCCATCATTGTTATGAGAACGTTTTTGTCGGCTTTCGGCCCTTATATCAGATTTCACAGCGTCAAATAAAAACAAATTGAGAGTTGATTTAGGTTAACACATCCACATCGGGCCCCCGGTATTATATTTTCTAAGCGGCACCCCTACCCGTATCGTAAATAAGCAACGATAAGTATAATTGTGTCCCAATTGAATATTGTCAGTCTCTTTCTCAGCATAAAAGGAGCATAAAAGTCGCGTTATCCAATAATAGCATCAATGCAAGCAGAACACCCATCTCTGTGAGGGTTGAACACAGAATTAGGTTAAAGGTTGGGGAGGTCGACGCGCGTTAAGCAGTTTTGGGGTCGAGGCTACATGGAGCGATCATAATTCGTCCGAAAATAAACTTCAAATTATGTCATAAAACAATCTTCACTTTCCGGTCCACTAACCTTATTATTGCCCGGGATTCTCGTTATATTGTTTTGTTATACGCCCATCAAAGTTTCGTAGGTTTTGAGCGTGTGATTCACTGAATCTGCTAGGAATTGAATTTTTACATAACAAGTAGCTTTTCAAATAAACATTCGCACCTATGTTTTCTTTCTCCTCATTCTTTATTACTTTGAAGCTCGTTTTATAAATCGTCAATGGCTATCAAGAAATATTAGGCTATTATTTCCGATACTGATTTACCGTTTACTTGGGCGTAATAAGCGACACAATTCGCAACTCGATGCTACTCAAATGCCGTGGAAAATCAGGTCAAAGGGATGTAGGGCAGCGCGTACCCGCAGGTGAGTCGGAGGCGGTGTGCATCCATCAATGTATAGCAAACACACACAAGCACAGATGCAGTTGTGTTGACAGAACTGTAAAGGAGGTGATAGGACGGAAAATTCTATTGTGACCATTGAATCAAGGGTCCATGTAACTTGATGCACTCGTGATCCGATTGTTAAGCGGTCGGCACATCAAAGGACGCTAACGGCGGCGTGTTCACATGTGTTTAGAGTTATTATAATGGATGACCATTATTGTTACATGTAGGTAATTGGAGCAGATGATTAATAACGCATTCAGCATTTAAGTGAGTGTTTAATGTTCCTGAAATAATAAGCATTGTGGAGGTACTTAAATAGTTGCAGTCAAGTAGGTATATTGACCATAACGTTAATTTCTTATATTAGATAAGCTTACATGTTATTTCATTTAGATGAGTCAAAGAATTTTGAATATTTAATAACAAAGAGATATTAATCACTTATCAAGGGAATATTTTGCTACTATAAAGTAATAACAACTATATAATATAAATAACCTTTTGCTGCCAAATATACAATAAAAAAACATGCATAATATTTCTATATTCTAATTAAGTTCTGTCTACAATAATGGAATATAGTAATCAATTGCAACTTTATAAAAAAATACCAGTAAATCCCTATATAGGTACATGTATTTACTCACACTTACACTTAGTAGCAAAAACAAATGTGTTATAACTAAAATATAATTAGAATGAAATCACATGCATAAGTAATACACCTTTTAACCATCATTCACAAGCAGTACAGAGGGTACTATGATATACAATCTTATTTATTTTAATTTACCTAAATTACTTTAAAACATACTTGTGCAACAAATAAACAATTATATTTTACAGCCTCATTGCAGTAACACATAGTGAATACATATATTTTATGTCGATTATAATATACCACTGGCATACCCTACCATTTGGATTTGGACCATTTGCAACTTTATTGGTTCTGAATTGTAGTGTTACCAAATCAAAAAGCAAATATTTATTTCAACATAATACTTTTGTGAAAGGTTTCAATGTTAATAATTTATATTACATTTTTAAATAGTCCCTCCTAATAAATTATAAAGTATAAAACATTATTTCCTTCATCAGGGCTTATTAAAGAAAATAATAGAGTTTATGCTTGGTTCCTCATCCAGGCGAGGTTATTATTTTAATTGAATTAAAAAAAAGGTCGAGTTAAGAACCTTTTCCTTTTTGGAAGTCGGTTAAAAATAATAAATGTAATTGATTTATAAAATGTTCCTACCATATAATCATTTATTTTATAGGTGGTTAGTAATTCCACTTATAAATAGTGTGATATAGAAAGCAACATAATTAGAATATTGTCAGATATTTATAACCAATTGGCATAATATTTGAGAAATGCATTTCTGTTCCCACACTCCTTCGCGGGTCAATGAACTCTCACTGATGTCAACAAACAACATCTGAGCAACAGATAATCAATAGTAAAAAAACTGCCAAATACATTTAAACATTACAATACAGATCTTTTTGGCTGAAGATCATTTCTTTTGATGATTTTGAATGAACAATCTTAATGTTTGTTTCGCAACAAAATTAAGGCTATATAGCAATTATACTATACCATTCACAATTAAGAGATTGCTCAAAAGACATTATTGAAAGTCCTAGGTTTGAAACCCAATCGAGAGGATTTCTTAAAGATGATTTTAGATTAATTTGTCAAAGTCTGGGCATATTTGTAGTAGGATATTTATGTAATATATGATATCATGGCACACACACGTTGTAGTGTGTAGGAATAAAGCATTTCTTTAAATATCTTTTACATGCTGCTAATTACATGTAATAGCTATATTGAAGATTTGGATTATTCTTCTTATAAATTAAAAGAAAATATGTGCTTTTATAAACACAGAACAGTTGTGTAAACAAGATACAGCATTGGATGTAACCAAGTCAATGTATGTCACTCATAAACTTGATTGATATGCTAAATCATGTTACTTCATTCACTTAGTGACAGTTAAATGCATTCAACGGCAGAAGTCAAATAAATTTTCTCTGACCTCCACAAACACATGTCCGCTGGATGCATGCTGGCAGCAAAATATTTATTGCATAAACAGAGTCACATGAGTACAGCATGGTAGTGTTGTCTTTTACAACATAGCTGATACAGCTTATGAATGTTTTGGTACATTATAAACAGATCCCAGGTAATATTTTAGATAGTACTTACATTTGTTTTTGGCATTCTCGTCCATGAGCATGTTGAAATGGTGGTGGCGGTTCCACGCAGCCATTTTGCCTTCGTGCGGAGCCCCGAGAAGCACCAGGGCCGCCCCGGCGGGCCCAACTCCGTCTAGGGGCTCCAGTGTACTCAGCACAGCACAACTTTGTCACACACTCATAACCCAAAAGGCATAGCTAACACTCGGCTCACTGGCTCAAAACGCCGTCGCATCGGACGGCCGGGTCATCGGCGCCGACGCGCGCCGCACATGCCTTTGCACTTCCGCTCCACGCACTTCAACGATGCACTCGCGGGTAAATAAGCACGATCAACAAGCCGCGCGGTGATTCACCTCGGTGCCGCCGCGCTCCGCACTGCAGGCGGACTGGAAGCGTGCGCCCGCGAACCCTACCACTGAGCACCGAGAACCCAAACACACGGCCGCGTCACGTGTGCGCTGCGGCGGCCACCGATCGCCGCTCGCCACTATCCTCGCGCACCAAAACAATTATGCACACCCCACTGACTAAATCACAGTCTTATTTCCATTTATCAAAATCGACGAGTGCAACCGAACGTACTGCGACGGGAGGGAGTAAGACGGACGACGATTTCCCTTCTTCGATCCGATCCTGACGGGTTCGAATCGAACTCGTGAGCCGCGAACAAAATAATAACAAATGTGCACGAGATGCTCGCCGTAATATGTGCACGTGGGTTGCGTCACGGGATCGACGACGGAG
Organism: Cecropterus bathyllus; assembly: GCA_018251575.1. Classification (NCBI taxonomy): domain Eukaryota; kingdom Metazoa; phylum Arthropoda; class Insecta; order Lepidoptera; family Hesperiidae; genus Cecropterus; species Cecropterus bathyllus. The sequence continues at coordinate 1,360 of DWPF01000620.1, read as the reverse complement.
AGAAACGCACGATACGCGCAATATAACGTTATAAAAACAGCGACGGAATTCCTCTGTATATAGGTAGCTTACGACCGATGGCAAGCTTGTGAACGATTTCAAAATTTGATGAAATGCGAACTACACCATTATACACACAAGTATCAAAAGTGATTGATTTAAAGTTTCACTAAGATAATTACGACGTCATCAACTACACTATTTGTAAACAAAACACAGCCCGTAATACATTCAGTAAAATAATAGTTTGTAACAGAAATCGCGAACGCGTTGATCAAGCGCGACAAGTAGGACAAAACATGGCAGACTCGACGAAAAGCACACGAACTTTGTCTTTGGTCGTTTTATTTTTAAAGCTATGGTTATAAGAACGTTCCGATATAAGAACTTTGTAACTATTACTTTTAAAACAACCTTTTTTACATATTTATTTAACAGTAAATATTCGCCAATGAAGAAAATATAGATCACTATTTTTAAATTAATGCAATATTTTATTCCAGGGAATTCAACAAAACAAATTTTATTTCTGCGTAAATAGGAACATGGAAGCGTGCTTCATAGACAATAAATGTTGTATGAAAAAAAAAGATTTTCTATGGATTTTGAGTTGTCAGGTTTTGGATTACTTTAGATTTATAGTAGAAAATAATTTTACAGGAATGAAATACTGCCTTAATATTATTTATCAAAATAATCCTACGCCACCGTAAAACGTGGATAAGTGAAGTTGAATTTAATATACACTAAATATAAAATCAAATAATTTGGACTAACGTGATATTAAAATACAGTTTTCAATTATAATTGATGGAAATTAATTGTGAAGATATAGGGCGGAAACATGTTGGCTGAAAATATAATAAAACACTATAAATTAATGTAGTATAAAAAAGTATGAACATAGCTTAGAATAATATTTCTACTAACTTTTACCTTAGAAAAAATTTTATTCTTTAGAAAAAAAAATATTTCATTGTGACTTAAGATGGAGTAGAAAATGTGCATGCAATCCATATCGTGGTAGGTGGTTTCATCTATCGATATCTGTGACCAATTTCATATACAACAAGGATTCTATCTATACAATCTAAAGTTAACTACAAATGCGTCGCTACTTCCGAGGACTAAAATAAATACCTCATATGTTTTTACAATCGTTGAATTTAAAGCACATCATAAAAAATACATTCTCATCCAAGGATTTATATCAAGCAATAAGTTTGAATTAGCCCTATATAGCATTAACTCATGAGTGTATTGTGCGTGTGTGTGTATTGTGTATAAGCCAGTGCAATATATAGTTTAAATTTATTCGCCGTGTAATCTTTGTACGAGTTGTTTAGTGACAATCGTTATT
>DWPF01000619.1:0-10566 GCA_018251575.1 Cecropterus bathyllus | reverse complement strand
AAAGCTGTTTTTTTATATTACAAACAGAAACTTCAATTTTATTTATATGTATCGATTTATTATGTTTTTATATAATCTAGAAGAAGTAAACGAGCATGCAGTCCATCTGATGATAAGTGTCATCTTATTCTGTTATCAATCAATAAGATAATAGGCTCTTAACCGAGGATGCCTATAGATGCGATCTTACCCCTGAGGACTAAGTTTGAACGCCGCGAATAAGTAATCAATATCACCACACCGTCATACCTCGTACAGGTCCCAAAATAAAGTGAAAACTAATGTTATACCATAGTTTATTTGTAGGTATATATTGAGATTCAATTAAGATTCAATCAAAATGTTAAATGTCTGTTATGTTTAAATTCAAACATTCGATTGTTTATTTAGTTACGTATATACCTATTTCATATTAAATGACCAGACAACTATATGGTTATTTCATATCAACTAGGTATATCAACAACTTAACTTTATGTTAACATTATTATTTTTAACAGCGTGGATTCAGCAGTTAGTGGGCTGATTGAAGCTTACGAGAAAGGTGAGAGTGGAAGCACATGGCTGGTTACATCCGGTAGACCAGCAGAAGATATTACTGGAAATGTTAAAAAAGCATACGAAATTTTAATCCAGGGAGTATTAAACTGAGTATAAATTACGACCCAATAATTTTTGTATCGATATCGTTGTTATAAAGTAATATATATTATTATTCTTATATTAAGTATAGGTATTATGTACAAGATTAAAAAAAAATCTAAGTTAATCTTAATTATTTAGGTAGTTTCATGAGTAACAATCAGTATCTTACTGTTTACACGTCGGATAATTTTAGGAAGAATCCCGAGATATTCCTCACGAATTGTTTTTTTTTTCGTTTTTCCTAGTTGGGAACATTTATGGCCAGTAAATAAAATAATATTGCTCAAGTTGGATGTTTGCCGTTTCGCCCCTGTTTACCCCGTACCGGCAGATTTGTTGTGACTTCTCGCTCGACGCACCGGCGCCGTTCAAACAAGTGATGATGAATCGCTTTTCGCAATCGAGATCACGTACACGCGTAGGTATTTTGTCAATAAGTGGAACACTCACGCGTTTTGACTAATTTCACTTTTTCATGTCAATTGTGCACTATTTGTAAGTGGTCAGAAGCCTGCGTCTATAAGCAGGTTGATCATTTATGTTAATTAGCTTGGGATGTATGAAAGGAAGATTTAAATGAAGGTTACGTAATTAAAGTACACTTATACGTCTACGATACACTTTTTGATAATGACCAGCAATTTAAAACATCTTTCTATGGCTAACATTAGAAAAATTAAAATAAAATTCAAAACATTTTTAATAGACATTAATATAATAATAAATTCATACTGACACAATATTTGTCGTAATAAACAAGCCTGGCTGTTCTGGGGAAACCTTTAGAATTTTTATAAAATGCAATTAATGACAGGTTGGAGAGAAAACCTAAAAAATATGAAGTATAAAATAATTACCTTTACAAATTGCTTACCGCAAACATTTTGGCAGTATTACCTTTTAAAATGTGTGTCATGGCATATTTTAACGAGGATACGCAAATATTCCCCCTACACATCTGTTGTTCATTGACGTATGTACATTCAAATTCACAATACATGTATTTGCTTACAAAATACAATAAGTATGTGTTTGTAATTAGAACAAAACCCTATTGTTGTAAGTTGTAATTGTTTAAGTATTTTCCTCTCTTTCTGTCAAAATACTGAATTGTGTTTGAATTAAAATGTTGTCGATGTAAATCGACGTTTCGGAATTGGGTTTAAATCGAGAACTTTATTTAGGTAATTGTAAGTTTATTTAATAAATTATGAATTAAATGTCTTCGTATAATTTACGAATTAGTTAATAAAGTAATTATGTATTAAAGTAATTAATGTATGTAGGTACTTAGTGAGCCGGATATTTCAAAACTTAAAAAACAAAAAAAATCAGAAACTATTTCCTTCGCAGATATATTTAATTCTTATAGCTAATTTGTTAAAACTTAAATAAATAAAAATTTCGTAATTAAAATTATGAAACTTATTATACATACGGCGTAATTTATTTTATACTGCATGGAGTGACAATAATCCTTTGCGCGATTTTATTGCCTTTAAGCTACGTGCCTGGGAAACTAAATGTACAAATTAAGATGAAAATGCCACCCACAGTTTATTGAAAGAAAATGTATCAGAATTTAAAAACGCTGCAGAAAAACATATGATCATACGAGATTCCGTCTACAATTCGGTTTTGAGGATATATAGAACATTAAATTTACCCTCATCCACCTATTATCTAAAGGGTTTTCGCGAATATTTTAGTAAATTATATAAATACTAAACATGACCTAATGAATGAACAAGCTTGAAACATCTACTTCGGTTGACATAAAATCTATCTAGCTTCTAGAAACAGACGGCCAACCTTTTGTAGGAGAGCCACTTTAAGGAGATAATACCATAGAGAACCATAGAACCATAGAGAACAGTGAACCTTAATTAACAGTGACTAAGTTATGGAATAGGTATAAAATTAAATGTATGAAGATAATACATGTAGATACTAGAGTCATTTTAGGTTGGAGTCTTTAATAGGTATTTATAATTGATAGTCGTTCTTCATGATCCTTTATTTATTTACTAGGAATCGTTTAACAAGAAATTGTTGATAATAATAATCTGTTTGTAAATAACATAAAAACAATAGAATCGGTCATTGACAGACTTGCTGAATGCAACGTAATTCGATCCTTATTTCGGAGTGTTGAACTTGCTGATATAGAAACACTTGAGGTAGGGTAATAGTATTTAAAGTAGACACATATAAATATGTATTATTTCTACAGTACCTAAATATCGCATTGATGTGTGAATGTGCGTGCGGAAACAATTTAAATGTATAAAAGTATAAATCAGTAAAAGTAATTTTATTTGTAATATTTTTTCTATGAAAAAAAGTAGGAAAATTCAGCCCACACGATAGTGAGTGCTTACTTCTATCTTATATTCTTCTCGGCACTTATAATCAACTTCAAAAAGGTTGGGAATCCTATCTGAAGTCAGACACAGATAATTTGCTAGAGTTGCTACCCTAGGAGACATAGCCGAATAGCACATTGAACCGTGCTACGCGATGGAGTGCGATTCTTTCCATTGCACCAAAGATATAGTTTGTATAGACAACGTGGAATAAATTTGTTGTTAATAGATCGTGCCGCTATTACGCGCGGAGAAGCGTTTTCTCCGTGGCGAGGCGCGGAGCAGTGTTATAATCGCCTAAGTTGGTAAGCCTTGCGAGTTTGCCATACCATGCCACACCCCACCCTTGAAACCATAACACAGTACTGTGTAACATTGCTGTTATAACATAGAAGATGTAACGATGGTGTATCAGTCGAATGTCAAAGCGTCTTACTTTCTAATTTATCTATCACAAAATGCTAATGTACATTCGGATTTCTAAAAAAACTTTATCGTACGGTTACTATATTAATTAGAGATCAAAATTATAACACGATGTATATGTAACAAAACATAAATTGTGGTCTTTACAGCTGTGTACTATCATTGTCACTTATCTTAATTATGATTTGAGTTAAAAGTAAAAGTAATTCAGTAGTATGAACGCGTGTGTGCCCATATAGGTTATAGTTATTACTTAGGTGATTTTACGTATAAAGTTTTTTAAATTATGTATTTTAAAAGTCAGTGAAAATTTTATATTACACTATATTATCCGTCGTGAGTATTATTTGTCGTTTATAACCTTTTTCATATCAATGCCAGTAATATTTCTAAGTTCATGTTCCATGTTGAAAATAATTGCTTCAAAGTACATGGGAAAAACATTCGCACTAATAGAGTCACAACACACTCGTTTATTTGAGTGCGATCAGCGATAAATTTTGTGAGAGATATTTAAGTGTCGCTTAGAGGTCGGCCTGCGTAGAACTTCGCCCAAGGCTCTCAGGCGCGAGTCGTCGACCTGCCGTCACCTTGCTTCGCGCCAACTTACGCAATTCGTTAATCTTATCATCTGCATGCACACCCGCGCGACCTCGATAGCCCCTCTCACCCCTCGCCGAATTTGACGCCAACTCGTGAATCGAGCTCAATGGCTACAACGAATCTATCTACAACAGTGCAGTGAGGTCATCACCCAAACTGGCCACCTTCACGCCGACCGTTGCAATCATGTTGGAATATTAATAATTTCGCCTCACAGCGTTCTACTCGCGTAAAAGGTTATTTATCTAAAGTTCAAACAATGCTATCTCAATTTATAAAGTTTGGACAATACTGAAACTAAGAGTGGTCTACGGCAGTAGTGCTACGCGCGCCGTAGCAGCCGGCGCGGACGGAAAAGCCGCGGAGAGAGGAGCGCCGGTGGGACGAACCTGCGCTCGCGCCTCCCCGCGCGTATTTATTCGCAAGGCCACGCCAGCGGCGCGCCAGTGCGCAGACGTCGGTCCCACGCGTTATACGATCATAGCGTTCACGACACCGCACAACCGCGATTTACTCTCCGCGTTTTAATGTTATGTTTGGTTCACTTTCAAAAAACAAGTTTCAGTAAGAAAAAAATATAAACATGATAACGATACTGACGAACTCTAAGTTGTTGTGGGGGCTATGGCAAATTGTGAGCTACTGTACTTCTCGTACTACGCTGCCTCTGATCCTGGTAACGAGCGCAGCGTTTTTAGCCGCCCGGCTACTCTCCCTGGTGCGTGATATCCGCAAGCTGCCTCCGGGGCCTTGGGGACCTCCGGTCGTGGGCTACCTGCCTTTCCTCGGGGTTCGACACAAGACATTCCTGGAACTGGCTCGCAGCTACGGTGGTCTCTTCTCGGCAAGACTCGGCAATCAACTGACAGTGGTGCTTAGCGACCATAAACTGATAAGAGAAGCCTTCCGCAAAGAAGAATTTACCGGTCGACCCAGTACTCCGCTCATGCATACTTTAGATGGTCTGGGTAAGTTTATGTTTTTTGCTCAAATTTAGTGCATTTTGTGCTTGTGTATTGTTCATAATCAGTGACATAGATAAATTTGAATCGTAGAACTGTGAAACTACACTATTTTGCTTATTAATTAAATTTTTAGCAAAATATAACTTTCGCATTAGAAATTGGTTTACACTTTTTTTAATTCAACAATAGTTCATAACAATAACACCGGCATTGTGCACATGCGCACGGGGCGGCCCGCGAGTCTGCGGCCCTCCCGCGAGTGGCGGCGCCGCCCACATGCGTAGATAATAGCTCACCGCCTCTTTCTATGCAGGTATCATTAACAGCGAGGGCCGCCTTTGGAAAAGCCAACGCCGGTTCCTGCACGAAAAGCTTAGGGAGTTCGGAATGACCTACATGGGCAACGGCAAGAAGATCATGGAGGGAAGGATTAAGGTTTGTAACGACAAAGTCCTCTGAGATTCATAATTGAGTAAATAATATAATGAATTTTAAAAAATGCAAATGAATATAAGTGTTAATCAATAATTATCTTCAACAGAGCGAAGTTTACGAGCTGATGGCAAATTTACACCGGTCGGACGGTGCGCCAATTGATGCCAACCCGCTACTCGCTTTGGGTGTATCTAACGTGATCTGCGGAATAACCATGTCAGTACGCTTTAGTAATGGCGATGCCCGATTTGCACGGCTCAATCACCTCATCGAAGAAGGCATGAGACTCTTTGGCGAAATCCATTACGGGGAATATATTCCACTTTATAATGTAAATATCTCAACTATATTACTATTGTTAATTGAAATTCAAAAACTTAATGTGTAGAGAACTAACAAATATATGTTTTTAGTACCTTCCCGGCAAGGCTCAAGCTCAAGAAAGAGTGGCGAAAAATCGTGAAGAAATGTTTGCTTTCTATCAAACGCTCATCGATGAACACCGCGACACCCTTGATCTTGATAACGCCAGAGACCTTATTGATGTTTACCTCATCGAAATCGAAAAGGTAAAGATTGAAGGCAGAGCTGGAGAACTATTTGAAGGAAGAGATCATGGTAAGCAAAAAATAATAATTTTATGTAATGTATTAAATTTTTATACATACATAAATAAATTAGTTAAATAAAAAAATAACAAGTGCCAGAAATACGAAATAAACAATTTTTAACTCTTTTCAGAACTTCAATTGAAACAAATACTGGGGGATCTGTTTTCCGCTGGCATGGAAACAATTAAATCATCTCTCTTATGGATGATTGTTTTTATGCTACGAAATCCTGATGTTAAAAGGAAAGTGCAAGAAGAACTTGATGCTGTTGTGGGTCGTGATCGCTTACCAACTATTGAAGACATGCCAAGTCTCCCTTACACTGAAACTACAATCTTGGAAACTTTACGCATGTCAAGCATTGTACCTTTGGCCACCACACACTCTCCTACAAAGTAAGTGTATAGATATACGTATATGATCAGTTGTAACTTTCAAAAAAATCAAAAATTATTATTATATTATGTTATTTAAATTACATATGTTTGTTTAGCTTTGGATTTAACGTTTCTCACAATTTATTTTTTTGTTAACAGGGACGTCCATCTTAACGGCTACAGAATTCCAGCGGGATCGCAAGTAGTCCCGCTCATCAACTGTGTGCACATGGACCCCAATCTGTGGGAGGAACCTAACAAATTCAATCCAAGCAGATTCATTGATGACAATGGCAAAATAAGGCGTCCGGAATTCTTCATGCCGTTCGGTGTCGGACGCCGCATGTGTCTAGGAGACGTGCTGGCGCGAATGGAAATGTTCATGTTCTTCGCGAGCATGATGCACCAGTTCGACGTGCAGATGGTGGCAGGTGACGCCGCGCCGTCGCTAGAAGGCACGGTGGGAGCCACGATCGCTCCACAAGCTTTCCGCGTGAAGTTCGTGTCGCGCGAGCCCGCGGCGTCGCCCCCAGCTGCGCCGGTACCGGATCACCCGCACCTGCGATACGTCGGCGCGCACTAGCCGTGCCCTTCGCATTGCCACAAACACCCACCAGTATTCAATGATCACTCGTTTTAGAGCGTATCGATGACAATTTAAATTAAGTCTATTTTATAAGTGACGGCATCGCAACAGCGATGGTCGAGGCTGTGCATAAAGTGTTCAATTTTTAGTAAACCGAACTTATTATTTAAGGAGTAAGTACTGAAAATTCCCATCGTTGAGATTATGAATTGTTATTTGTGTGTGATTACAGTATTATGCGTAGGTTTACAATCTTTGAGATTGTTACAAATCGCATGCGTGATGTGAGACAGGTAGTTTAATCGATATGTTTCGATCATCGACATTGTAAGCTCTAGTTTCCTATACCAAAATAATATAATTCTAGATCATTATTTATTAATAGGTATCACTTGAGAGTGTTGTCTGTTGAGTGCGATCTCATGTTTATTGCGTTATGTTTGAATATTATTGATATTCCATTGTGGTATGATCGTGTTCATGTAATACATATCTAGTTTATATAGTTTGTAACGAATGTACCTATCATGAGTATCCATCTAGTAACATTCCATGGTAGCTTAGAAACCACCAGCTAGTCTAAGAGCGACTGTATTGTCGCTATAGTATTTACGTATTGTTACTACAAGACAATAAAAATAAATTATGTAAAAACAAAACTAAATTTGTTGCAACCAAGTTGCTTTCTTTACTGGAGTTTCAGTAAAAATGAATGTTTTAGATTACAACTCACCGTCTTTGGTATATTACCATTATTTACTCTAGAGCTTTGTAAATATTGCATAGTGTTTTAATGCGAAATACTTATGTAGTGTTAAAATAAATGATGAAGAATTAAAAATATGTTTTATTCTGCATTTAATACCCCTGCCAGATATAATCTCTTGCATATCTCTCCGTCTTTATGGATCTTTACTTAATGTCAACATACGAGTACCGGGTCTACCGATCACAGTGTGTTATTACACAGAAATAAAGTAGGCACGCATTAATTTCTCACACAAAGTCTATAATTGTATAAAACACACACATTTTAATTTAAAATTCTAAATAAGTAAAACATAAATTTTAACTTCTAATAAATGAAAATTTAAAAAAAATTGAAAGAATTGAAAGTATGAAAACAACAAATTAATAAAAATATTTAAACCGGCTCACAGTAATACAACGCTTCTGGTGGAGCTAAAGTAATACCGCTGATGCCTTGTAACTCTTCTGGAGTTGGTGGTTTAGATGCCAAACGAATTCTAATACGTCTGAACAATCCTGCCGCAACGCTAGACGATAACATGCGAGCAAGCTCATCTCCTGGGCACATACGTTTACCTATGAACAATAAATAAATAAAACTATGTAATGATTTACAGGAAACAGGAAATAAATAAAATACTCATAATTAATATTACCTGTTTGAAAGGGAATGAACTCTTGCGGCTTCAATAAGTTTCCATCTTCATCCAAAAAGCGGCCGGGCTTATATTCTTCAGGATCCTCCCAAATGTTAGGGTCCGTGTGTATCGCCCACTGAAGAGGTATCACCATTGCTCCTTTGGGGATTTTGTAGTTACCCAAGAACGTCTCCTAAAAAGAAGGTCAATGAACTCTGCACAAAATACACAAACGAATGACCGTAATTATACTCACTTGTAAGCAACCATGAGGCACGCCCACGGGTACAATCGTGCGAATACGTTGCGTTTCGCATATCGCCGCCATTAAGCGAGGCAGTTTCGAACTATCTGTTTCACTTTCATCCGGGAATGTAGTGAGAATTTCTTTCCGAATCAATTCCTGTAAAAAAGTATCACGTCAAGCAACTCCAGTGATTTCTTTAATTAACAAAGAAAGTGATCAAGGAAAGTGCTGTTTTTGCAGCCGATTGTAATATGAAAGTAGTCAGAGGAAAGTAATCACTCACCTGTTCCTCAGGATAAAGTGCCATATACAAAAAGAACCAAGAGAATGTAGCAGCTGTTGTATCTAGACCTGCTCCGAACATATCTGCTAACAGATAATGTAACTGTTCATCTGTCATGTACGAAGCGGACTCCTCTCCACTCTCATATCTTCTTTTTTGTTCGATCAAAAAGCTGTCTAGAATGCACTCTTCCCTTGATGGAAGAAGTATCTTGGGATCGAAGTAGTGTTCTTCGTTATTTAACGCATGCTTGCTATACTTAATGCATTTAATAAACCCTTCTGGGTGTTCATTAAAAATATTGGCATGCGGTGGATACTCAGCTCCTTTCGGTACGTTCAATCCCAACATTTGTCGACGTCTATTAATCAAACTGGCATAAAGACGGTGCGTTTGTGCTTGACCGCGCACCAAAACATTTATAGTCTTTTGTATAGTCGGTGATATAAACCTGAAAAGTAAAATAACGTTATAAAGTTACTTGTGCATAAAAACCGTTCCTTAATCGATCGTGGCTAATCAACTCACCGTACGAATGGCAAGAAGTTGACAACACCGGCTACGCCCATTTCGTGACTTCCCTCTTCCTGTATTTGCATAAACCAATGCCAAGTTTTGTCTTCCAGCGGATACTTGAATCCAAATATGATTTCATTTACAATGTTGCCAACTGAATGTCTTAGCAGCTTGTTTAGATCGACCGGAGATCCAAATGTTTCTTTGACGTTCTAAAATTTAAATTTTATCAAATCCACAAGCAGAATGTATGATAATTTATGTAATATTCATAAACAGGCTGCAAATGACGGTGACGAACGCCTTCCGAGCCCGAACATTAAAAAACAAAAGTCGAAGATCGTGTTTTTGCTGCTCAAGTCTCGCTAACATTTATCAGTGCCACCAAAAGGTCACTTTCAAGAATAAATGCCATTTTTTGTTGGCAACAAAAATAATGTCTGACAATGGTTTCGGTCACCTATATACAATGCATTGTATGAAAACTCTGACGTCTCTATTAAAGTAGTTTCGGGAACAGCTTTTGATTAATGGTTCATTTAGACACAATCAAGCTTTGTTTTATACATGTAAAGTTAGTAAAGTAAGTAAAGTTTACAATACGAATTGTAAACTTTACTAAATTAAAACGAAAGCTAAATAAATTAATATATTTTTGTGCAATATACCTTCATTTATATAGTTTCTAGTAGTTATTTTTTCAATAAATTATATAATTAAAATAATTCGCCTTAAAAATACAAGATGTGGTATCTGGATTTTCTGACATCTCTTTATCATGAGACCCATGCCAAATATAAGCTTTATTTGAAAATGTTAAGTCTTGGGCAATTTTAAAAGATCAGGTCAATCTGATTAGCATAATCAGATTTTTCCTCAAAGCTATCAATATTCTGTATACCTTCCGATATTTGTATATCTATATCTATATAAAATAAAATTGTGTGTGGGCAATTCACGCATAGCTGAAGTGAAACTTCTGAAAAGTAGCCTACGAGAGATTGAAATGGATATAGATAAAGACTTACTTATAAAGACTACTTTTCAAAAATCGATTAAGCAGCACATATCCGAACATCTTTTTTCGCATATAGTTACCAAACTTGTTCACCTATACA
>DWPF01000618.1:0-10566 GCA_018251575.1 Cecropterus bathyllus | reverse complement strand
ATCGATAACGATACGTTGCGCGGGCGCGTCACGTTTGCGTTCACGGTCGTTGACCCCGATTTTGTAAACAACTCATTGAAGCGCCGCTGGTGTCCATAAATAAATATTTTGTGGGATTTTTATACAATAATTAGGTAAAATTTTAAGTACCTATTTTTATACATATTCGGTCACATAATCGACTGCCCAATGTCCTCATTCATTATGTCCGGTCTTTTACCAGTCACTCTGTATATACAAATTGCAGATAATTTTAAGAAAAATAATATTTATTAATATTAATTATTCATATTTATCCGTAGACAAAGGTTTAGTCATTTTCCTATTAATCACAAGTGAGTGACAATGAAAAGACAAGACATAAAAATAAAAATTATTAAGGTTCCGTACACAAAGGGTAAAAACATTTTCGCTGCCTGTAACTGTATGACTATCTCGCTATCTCTTTACTCTTACATTCGGTTTATCTATTAAACCGTAATACCACTGCTACGATAACAAATAATAAAAATGGTACGGAACCACGAGGGTTGACTCGCACTTAACTAATTTTGTATGTTATTATTTATACATATAAATAAAATTGTCTGTTTCTAATATCAATAAACAGCTTTTTACCAAATGCATATGGAATGCAAGTAAAGGAAATAATAAATAAAGGAATTACAAGTGTCATTTCTCTTTTATACATAGTTTTTCGTTGTTAACAGTTTAATTTTAAATAATGATGGTTTGTTAACGAATAGTATACATTAAGCTCATAATTTTTAAAGGAAAATATTTTCTAACTCTAACGACTCTTATCTGCATTCCACTGAACGCATCGTTATCAAACATACATTGGTCAAATCTGCATTGTAATACAAAAACGGGTCGTCCCGATTCGTGGAAGGGTCACTCTAAAAATATATAACACGGCGACCCACCGCGTACTAATGTATAGATTAACTGCGTTATCCATTACCTATCGGCTCATTGATTCGCGTTATTAAAGCTCGCATAGTATTCGAGGACATGCGGGTTGTGTTGTGTCAGTTGGCCGCGGTCATCCATCCAGAGGCCGTCGACCTCATGCGCCCTGGACGCCCTGCATTGTCGCATCGTGCCGTGTACTTCGATATAGCCTGATACCGCGATACTTGATATGTGCCGCGACTGCGATTATTTTTGCTCTTGTACTTTTTAGCAACCCTATGTGCGTCGAGTCTCACTTTGCTCGTATGCTGTGTTAATTTAACCGTATGTAATTCTTTATGATAATGTACTGAACGTTATCACAAAGACTGAGATACAGTGAAATTTATAACAAATTTTTGTGGGTATCATTTGGTAACTAATTAATAATCTGGGATCGTATCACATGTTAACTCCTAAATTAAATGCTATTATATAGATCCATGCTTATTTGCAAAGTTTCTATTATAACAATGTTGTTACTTTGTTCTTAGTTGCCTGCACACTTTGTCTTTGTCCTTTCTAGATCGCTTTCAGAAGGCAGGTGGTCTTGTTGTCTTAAAGTAAAGTGTAGTTAAGTACTTACTTAACCTACGCTTTGTATGGCTAACACTAACATAGTGGTGGAACACTACATCAGACATTATGACCAATGTTGATATGTTTTTTTTATTCACCACTGATCATAATATTAATAATAGACATAAAAAGACAGTAAATGGAAAATACATTTAACATCATTTATCGTCGAACGCAGATCAGACATAATGGAGCCACTCTAAACCCAGTGTACCTTGCGGCATCGTTTCAAACAACAGTTGTTTCTATAACATGACATTAGTAATTAGGCAATATATCAGATGAATCATGACAAGTTGTGTAGTGCAAATCAGGTTATCGATTTGTGGTAGTGTACACCGACAGGCCGGGCGTCGACCCTCGTGGGCAGAGCGAGTGCACCATTGCATCGGTTTATTCCACTTTAAACACCCCGGTGATCGGAACGTACTTGTCCTAATTTTGGGCCTTTGAAGTAACAAATTGATCGTGGGCAGTGATAGCCTCATGTTATTTAATCACATTGGGAGTCTGGGTTTCAAATCCACGCATCTGCGTTAAGGTTCCGTCACCAAAGGGTAAAAACGTAAGTGTTACTGAGTCTCCGCTATCTGTCTGTCTGTCTGTCTCAATCTCTTGAACCGTATTAGATAGGCACTTGAAATTATTGCAGTGTGTTTTTAATGATAACGGAACCACTATGTAAGTTGGACGAGTACTTGCCTAATTATTTGACTTTGGAACGAAAATTACGAAGAATGTTAGAGTTCTGATGTAAATCTCAACTCAAGGAAAAGAAATATTTTTCAGCAATAACAATGATCTTCACGGCAAATACAAGAATCTTTTTCTTGAATTTGATTAAATTATAAACGCCATTGAATGAAATTCGAATGTAAGTAAACTTAAGATTTATTGAAAGAGATATGAGGGTGGGGCAGCGTCTTGCAACCGGGCCAGTCCAATTAATGTAAATGCAGGCCTAACTTACCTGGCCTAATCTGTATGATTCATAGTCATCCTTAAACAACAACCAAGATGACGTTGATACTACTGAATTCTATTCACATTACAATAAATGATTGACAATATATTCATATGACAAGTAATACGTAATGATAGTTAAAAGGTCTGGTAAGGGAGACATACTTATTCGAGGCGTTCCAATATAGCCCTCAGGGGTAGCAATGCATCTGTGGCTAACCTCAGTTAAGACTGGTCTTATCTGGGGTTAATTAGAGATGTCCATAGGCGGCAGTGCCCTCGTTTGCTACTTCCATATATAAAAAAGACCTCACGATAACAATTAAAATGCCCATGTAAGATTTTGATTGATAGGACTATTTAAATAAATGTTAGGAACAGAGGAAATTATTCTCAACCAACCATTATTGGTAACACCTAATATTGACTCTATTAAAAGCTTGAAAAATCTCCGGAACAGGCTCTTTTTTTAATATTTCGTACATGCACCAGCTCATGCTGGTAAATCTTACAGACACATCGTATTACAGGCAAAATTTAAGTTTTAACCGTAGCACGCGCTTTACAGTAATACATATATATTATGTTGTAGGCCATATAGTCAGTCACAACGATATAGTGTTTCCAACGGATATTTTTTTACTGTTCCACCGTGTGTACGTTTACGTATGTTCCTGTTTCGTTAGAAATACATACAATGATTCTGATATTTAAAGGTTTCAACATGCGTCATAAAATGATTGTATAAATTTACGTAGGAGCTGACGTAAGAAACATTACAATGAGAAGAAATTCATCGTATGATTAGTGCGCTTAGCGCGTGTCGTGATGCACGTCAATAATGTCGCGCACTCCCCTTCGAACTTCATTCTTCAATCGATCGGTTTGCTTCAGAAGCTTTCAGCAGCTAACATTTAACTTCGTTACAAATTATATCATATCCAATGGAATTTCAATTTCGCTGATTATAGATTTTATTGAATACTATGTGTGTACAATGGATGCCAACTTAGTTGGTACATTGAAAACGGAATACCCGTTTACTAGGTGCTGCATTATCATAATGTTATCTATTGACATGAGTTCGCTGTGCTGAATTAAAAATTAATGTCGTAGTTTACAAAATAGAAGGGATCCATTATGTTAATGTCGCATTCTCGTTTGATGTCGTGCTTGACATAAAAGTTAACCCAATATAATACTTTCCACGTAGTTATGTGCTCAAATTCGTAATATTCGTGGCGCGAGATTATCTTAAGTGCCTTGGACACGGTGAAACGAGAAAATGGAGGTTAGATGTAGCGGGTCGATTGCAAGCTGACTCTTATCTAACAAAAGTTTAGTAGCGCGGCCGTCGAGATGCGAGAACAGAGGCAGAGGCTGACGGCGACGGAGAGGGGGGACGGGTCACGAATTTTACGTACGTTTACGGCTGTTACGGGTACTCTCGACCCCAACTGCTGGTGTATGTGTGCCACCGATGTATGTAGGTTAACATCGGACGCGCTCGATACGCTGCCGCTACCGCCGATGCCGACCACCTAACCTAGATCAGGGTGCGGAGAGATCGCTTATGAAATATAGCGCTCGTTGCCTACATAAATAACTTCCAATTTACCTCATATATTAATTTCAATAACGTTATACGCAAGGTTAATTATTCTCAAATTATTTATATGGAGATTAATATTACGAACCATAGTTATTAATCCGTATTAGGAAACCTCAATTCACTTCCGATGAGTATAACATACATAGCGTGTATGAAAACGTCGAACATGTAACCTAAATAGTTTAACGGTATTCTATATGCTGTAACAGACGGCCTTGATTTTATTATATTCAATTCAGGCCCAGTTATCTGAAAAAATCGGCCAAGTGCTCAGTAAACCTCGATTAGGATTCCGAGCGTAGCTGATCAAAAGTATTGATTTAAAACGTGCCTATATTAAGATTTTGAGTTTGTTTTTTACTGATTGTTATATTTTTAACGATAACGATTTATATTATATGGTTAAATGAAGTGTTATAAACAATATAATAATACTTAGTTCAAATCAAGCTGAAACAGAAATACAAGGAGTATTTCTTTATTGGTCACATTAGGACCATAGATAAGGGTAATTCAGGGTAGTTTGGAATGAGGCTAGAAATGTACAAATAATATTACTAAGCTTTTGATCAAATAAAGTTCCTACATTATGTCCGATAAGCCCGAACCCTCGTAATATTGTCAAATTCTGACAGCCGTTAAAGTAATCAGACTTGACTTGGGCAGTTTGGCGTTTCGCCCAATCGTATGGTTCTTTGCTAAATTGAGCCAGCTAAAGGGAGATCGAAAATCCACACTGGAAAAATATTTTCTGTATCTTTTTGTGGTTATGTTTGAAGATAATGATCTATTCTACTGAACTAATTAAATATGTTATATATGTACAAACGCATACTTGCGGTCGATAGACTCCCTTCAGGATAAAGTTTCTTAATGTTCATTGCAAAACAGCACTGAAACAATGTTACTCACATATAATTTAAAAGAAAAACTAATAAATTGTAACTTACAGACGTCTGTGTGCAATGCTCGTCAGTTCAAATCGTGATACTCACACGCACACACATAAAGGAGGTTGCATAACGCTTTTACCTTTCGTGACGATTTCTACTATTCAACTCCTACCGCTGCCTTAAGTTAAGCGTTAACTTCATTTCAAATCACATCAGTGTCCATTAGTATATTCTATGATATCTTCTACCAAAAATGTTACGACAAGTCATATTAATGATGGTAACCGTATTCAGAGCAACGGGTATCATTATCATTAAATCTTACTTTGAAATTAAATAGGTATACGGTTTCACTTTAGATGGCAGAATACATCTACGACCTCTTATATTTGATGTCACGGCTGTAGACGTGGGAAGCTAAGGTTGGCTACCTTGCTGCTGTTTGATGCAGTTAAATAACTATGCTATGAATGATTAATACCAACTTCGCCCACATTGGGGTCATGTTAATACTACAAGGAAACCTTCGCCTATACTATTTCTATTAAACTGTACTAGGTATGTTTTTTCGAGTATCATCATATTTTTACTAATGATAATAACGAATAATATAATAGTACTTAAATATTTATAACGATGAAAGATGAATGCTAGTATTTAATAGTTATTAAAATGTAACAAGAATATAATACTTACAATATCAATTGCATGTATTTCGGATTCGTCGGGATTGAAAGAAAATTTACAAAGCAGGAAAGACAAAAAGCTTTTTTACATCAAACGAGCATGCAACCCCTCTGATGTTGAAAAGTGATTGTCGTCCATGTTACATAAAGTTGATCGTACGTACATTGCTGGCCCGACGAAGTGTGAAAACCTTTTATGTAAAATGGCTGGAGTATGACCATAATTGTTCATTAATTACAAGGTGGTAGAATCGCTATGGTCCGACCGGGGTGGTACCACCACCAATTCTCCTGCGAAGCAGTTCATGCGCTTCATTGGAAAGCGGTAGATGTCGGCTTAACTAAATACGAGGTGACCATCTTGCTCCTGAGAAGTAGCAAAGCACCTGTAATTGACTTCAGTTGGTTACAGATGTCCAAGGGCGGCAGATACCACTTACCATCAGGTGGATTGCATGCTCTTTTGCTGCTTTAAGTTCAAAAAGAAATATAAAAAATTGTGTGTGTACTTATGTACACGCGTTAGAAGTTATACTTCTTCAGCGTAACAAGATAAAAATCTTTTTAAATTTACCCTCATCATTTTTGCCTAACGCGCCAAAAGAAGTATAACTTTAAAAATTGTATTGTCGTATTCGAATCAGTCGAAGAGTTTCCTTCAAAAACGTTATATTTAAGATATTTTAGCTCAGATAAACCGCGTGAGTTGTCTATTTCAATGAAACGTTATTGCTATTTATGCACAAAGCCTTTGATAACAATTAGAAACGCTGGAATGCATTCTGCCACCGTTCGGCGCTTTGCAGCCTGTTCGCTCGTATCTCGATACGGCCAATTGTGCGAGCCGATTTCAAAACGAAAGTACCGCGCATCTAGGACGGTGAACGTATTTCTCGTCGAGATCTCTTGCAATTTACCAGCTTGGTTATTAGTTTGTTAGGCTTATTAGATATTCATAATTCAAACAGTTTTTGAAGTTTCTAATTATAACCAAATTTCTCATATAATGCTTTGCTAAATTAATTCAGAAATTACATACTGTGGCTTTGATGTAGTTTCATGTTTATCAAAAAACCACGAACTTAAAGCGAATAGCATTTACAAATATCTATTTATAACAAATTTGAGAGTAGGTACTTCTATACTTTTGTGATACAAGATCCGAAAAAAAAATGCCTTAACTGAATTTCAATTCAATTAAAAAATATAAGGTGTTCTACCGTATATTTACCGTGGTAATTATGTAAAAATCAGGATAAACTGATTAAGTGGTGCCTTTTGATATATGTATTTCTTTACTTGCCCTTTTTATCGTTGTACAAATCATACGACACGTGTTGTATAAAAATCTCTCGTAAAATCTTGTCAAAATCGTTAAAGCTGTTTCCGAAATGTAATCCGTAGGTATAACTAAACAAAAATTTTGATTACAAGGCTAGGTCTTTTTAACAAATAAGCAATGCGGTTAAAATAGTGGTTAATTTGAAATCAAAGACAGCCACTTAAATTTTATTTATTTATGTTATATATTTGACTATCACACTGCGTAATAGTATTTCACTGCAGTGTTCGTAGTTAAATAGTGTTACTCGGCAGCGCGTAGGCAGGCTTGGACACGGAGTTGGCGCCGCGTCGTACGTTTATTATATCATCCCAGATATCGTAACTTTTGCCGTTTGCCCACTCGCCACGGATAGAAAGTGCAGCCATTCGCTTTTCAGATTCTATTTATTGCCTAGACAATTCTACTCTTTTTATACGACTTATAGATTTTAATGAGGAACAAAATCAACAAGTGGCAATGGAAAATTAAGCCAAAAATAACGTGAAAGATGTTATCAGTAAGTGCCCACACAAAAATAATAAAAGTACGAGTACGTCCTTCATAGTTAATGTAAACTTTTATCAGTTTATGGTAGATCTTATCAATTGATACGGATTGTCAAAATATTGGAATGTTACTATATTAGGAAGTTCCTAATACAGTAACTTTCCAATATTTGCTAATAGAAACAGTCCAAAGTGTATGTAACAAGGTTTAGGACTTATTATTTTTCACGTGTTATTGACGTGTATATATATTTTTTTACCTGACTGCGTCAGATAGAGGGCATTTTTTGGTCAAAAACAAGACTGAAAATTTATCATTATTACGTTTGTCAGTCCAAAGTGTATGTAACAAGGTTTAGGACTTACTAATTTTCACGTGTTATTAAAGTGTATACATATTTTTTTACCTGATTGCGTCAGATAGAGGGCATATTTTTGGTCAAAAGCAAGACTGAAAATTTACCATTATTACGTTTGTCACCGTGTGCAATACCTCATCATGTATTATAATTTATATTTTAAAATATTTGATTATTGTTGTACTTATTTTTATCTTTTTAGTTAAAGCCGGACATTTCGTATTTATAGTAATTTATTAAATTTCAATTTTCATTGATTGTGGTCCATTATTGATTTTACACACCGTCTTGCGTTGTGTACAGATAATGAATCTTGTGATATACAAGTGTATCTAGGTGTGAGTTGTCTCAACCTACTTCTTGAATGCCGCCTAGTTATAATCAAAAAACAACCTTATCTATTAGCAGTTAAAGATAAATTCATTATTTCATTGACGGGCGTTCTCAATCTGACAATTAGGAACTGTCATTAATTTGCTATTGGATTTTAGGCTTTACGTTGTTGAGAAAAGGCGTACAATGAGTCGCGTATAGTTATTTGAATACTGTACATGTTCCATTCAACCATGAACTCCTTCGAGGAGCGTCCCGCGTAGAGACCTCAATTTTTTAAACTCTCTCACTTATTGGTCAATCAATGTGACATTTGTACTGTAATGCGGATTGCCATTAGGGTCCCGTGAACCGTGTGTAATATCTATTGCAACTGTAGTTAATTGAACTCGAGTCCTTTACATGGCATTCACATGGCATTGGTAGTGTTTCTCAAAGTGGGCGAAAACGCCCTCTTACGGGAGCTAGAGTCAATGAAGGCGGTGAAGGGCCCAGAGGAAATCGGGAAGCGTTGAAACTATTAAGCGGTGAAAGGTTATTTTTATTTGGTTGATTTAATGAACTTTCATTTAATTTTAGAAACATAGATGATTTTTATAGAATTTTTCTTTGTAATCAACTTCATTTATTACATTACCTATTCTCAAAGACCCGATTTTTTTATCGAGGAGCGCTAGGAAATAATTCAATTTAAAAGTTGTTGTTAGATGGAATAGGTTTGAGGACGTCTGCATTATAGTGAGATAAGACGCGATATTGACTTCAATCAATATTATGATATTTTTTGTTTACAAGGATACATACTTATGTCAGTACAAATTTATTATTTTGTTTGTAGGTATATATAACGCACCCATTCTGATAGTAAAAGCAAACAGTGTCAAGGTGTTAAAGTATATCGATTACAAGTTGTAATGAGAACCAGCAACATGCACAATTGATTTCAATATAGTGTAACGTTAGAGCGGTTTACAGAGTTTGTTAGACAATGGTTGTATTTTAGAAAGTACCGTTACCGTAGAACGAGCGATTGCTACTGTGCAAGGTTTTGAGACCCAGTTTCACGTAGCCCCTCACTAACGCGTTAATGCAAGATATGTAGGCACAGTTTGGGTTAAGTCTTTGCTAGTCTACGGCGCCCGCGCAGCTCTTTTCATAATTATGTGGTAACGGACTCTAAATATGTGAGATGTCTTTATTTAATCCTCAAGTCGTCAAACCCATTACTGTTGCACTACTAAGCACGGATCTCCTTGTGTAGGCCCTAATCAGGACACAAGTTGTATCGTTTAAGCCCTCACTAGTCCTTGTCATGCTGTCAAATTCATGTATCCTCCACCTCACTATTTACATCACATATTTCAACTTTTATTACTATTATTATATTCTTAAATATATGAACGTATTGATATACCTTTACATCTGATGTATCCAAACTCATTCCTTATACACCCTTGTCAAATTTTTCCTTCATCTCCCTACCCTAACCAAGTAACGTAATTTTGAATGATTTCGAAGGACATTTTTCCTGTCATGCGGGTTATGTTCATGTGCGTGAACTGCCTCTCGTTCCCTTCGCGACTCGCGTGCGTGTGACGTGCATGAAACAATATGTCAATTGGCACGCGTACGGGTGGGACACGTGTGAAGGTGTGAAGCCGCGTGACAGGAAAGGCCCTTACACTGCTTTCTCTCATCTTTATTTATATCGTAATAGTACATTCAATGCACTTTATATAAGTATAAATACAAGTATAGCAGACTATCAAGCTTTACGTAATATGACTGCCACGAGATTTCATGAACTTTGAATTTCCCGGAAGTTAACTACCAGGAACTATATTCAAAGTTCACCGAAGCACTCAGTGCTTTGCTAAATAAATCTTTCCGTTGAATTATGAATTCAGGTAATAGATAACAGAAGATGATCTGGTATGGTTTGGTTTCCATAAAATTTAGGATTAAGTTTCTATTAGTATAATTATGTATTTTTATTATTAAATGTACAATTCCCTTGTACGGCTTTAGCAATTAAATAGTATTATTAATTTAGTCATATGCTTTTTATTTCTGTAACAATTACGGCCAGATATCAATATTTTTATGTAGGTTCAGGGTTAGACGTCCTATATACTCCAATCATCTCCAATATGAAAATATAATAATAACCAACATAATTTAATAGTAATAGTACAGTAATTTAATATTTTGCAAACCTAAAATATTTCAGTTTGGATTGAAATAAACTGAAATATTCTCATTTGGGATTTCCCGGATTTTCAATTACAACCATTAAATGAGTTTTCCTCAAAATTTACTTTGCGCCGTAGCTAGTACACTTTAGCAGGTAATCGTAT
>DWPF01000617.1:0-10568 GCA_018251575.1 Cecropterus bathyllus | reverse complement strand
CGCTTTCATTGCAAACGCTGGCTAAATAAACCCTACGAGATAGATCAAAATAATGTATAACAGTATTTTTTCGTATACCTACTCTTAGTTATTGAACTTATTAAGACATATTACTTAATTTGAAAGCGCTACGAAGTTCTCCGGGTCAGTTTGTTTAATATAAATGAAAATATTTTAATTATATCGAAATAATTCAACATTATATCATTATTCTTTCACTATTAAGCCATATTTAACCATCGAGCGCATAGGACCTTTAAATGGATCATAATAAATTAAACTGATGATTAATGCAATGATTCGCTTTAATTGGTCTAAATATTGTAATGTTAATTATTATGTATCAGCGAGTGGTAATAATAATAAATTGAATTGGCTATCAATAATCCTTATTGCGTGTCTAATAAGTAATCCTCTGTTTCCGTGCAGGCGATTCGCGAATATACACGATATTCTATATACGCGTTATCTTAACATGATAAACATTGTAAAATTCCGTTATAATCCGCCCTTTAAGATACCAGTCTGATTAACCCTTTGCAAAATCTTTTCTCTTATACTTGATAAATAGCATCTCATTACCAGTACAGAGGCTAAATCTTATACTGATAAAATTGCGACATAATCAAAACGTACAGTGATTATTATTACAGCTTCTAATTCACTAGAGCTTTGCTAGAGTTATAAGAAATTGTACCCATACGCGCCGTTCAATGTTTACCCGACTGCGTCAGAAAGACGGTAATGTTTTTTGAGCGTATATATATTTCTTTGTGTATTTTAAACGGCTTGACGGATTATGACAGACATATAATTGGAATCGTCTCAGTTTGACACATGACATAGTCACATAGGCTATAATTATAATTTTTAAAAATCGCGCCTGTATATAGAGAAAAAGGTTGGAATGAAACGACTTTTTTTAATCACGACAATATGAGTATACAACGAAAGGTGGTTCCAAAAGTGGTGAAGACTATTCCAGAAGTTTATAAATATTATAATACTTTTATGTTACTATTTTGACGAAAACTCTTAAAAAGCGAAAATAAATATATTATTATAAAAACAATGAACTGAGGGCTTTTAATGGTTTTTAACAATTTTACTTGTCACCATTATTAATTTTCCTGCAAATTGTTTAAGTGACATGTAGATATTTAATCATTTTAATTTTATCGAAAATAAACGTATCTATCACTAAGGAAACAATAATTAAGATAGCAATCGACATGTTCTTCAAAATAAATATTATCGAGGAGATTCAGTAGTCTACTTACCGTCAACTCGATCAGGGTATATATTTTTCAAACATAACGCCCGATTGATACCATTTTTAAACTCGGTTAACATATAAAGTTTACTGTACCCCTCCTCCTAGCCCTAAGCATTACTCTAATTACAGTTCAAAGACGATATTATGAATCATGAGTCAGTGCGCGTCGTCGGAGCGTCGCGGTGCGTCCTCGCGAAATGTAATGGATAAACATATCGCTTACCATCATTTTATTGTTCTTGTATTATTATTCCAGATTTTGAAATTTCATTGTTTCTATACGTCTTCAATCTTATTGAATTTAGAATATAGGTAATATATTTGATTATGTTATAATCAATCTCAACAGCAAATTTTATACTTTTGAAATTGAATGGAGCCTAGATTGACCTGAAAATTATAACGATGGAAATATCTACAAGGAATTAGCATTTCTTTAATGGATGTTGAAATGTGGGAAATTTGTTGCGGGCATGAAGTTTCCTGCTTCCTGGTAATACGAAGTAGCACGTTGGCGTGTAGGCATAAAGGAAGGATTAATGTCTCGCCCCCCTTCCCTGACCGCATACACTCGCCTCCCCCTCGCTCGGCCATGGGGCGAAGAGAGCTCGCGACATATTTTAAAATCGCGCTACTTTAACCCGCGAGGACGCGCTTTCACTAACCGGCAGCGGAAAGGAAATCTTTTACATTCAGACGCAATTCACTCTCACGTCGTGTGCGGTTAGATTTTAAAATTTTAACATTACGGCTTTTTAAATATCTCACGTGTTTATTTTTATCACGCCATAAAGAATGACGTGTATGTGAATGTAAGGATTCCACTCAGCGTTAATTAATCTCATTTATTTTGGAAAAGAATCCCTAATACTTCAGGTTACTAAGCTACAATTCGTTTATCTCTGCCCGCCCACATTCGAAGTAGGTAACCTATTTATCTAGTGAAAACAATTGAAAGGCAGTCGATTTTGAAATGTAACATAAATCCCGAAGGTGTATTAAAAGCTTGTACAGTAGCACGCATCGGGAGTTGCAATTGCGCGGGGCGGAGCGATACAGGTTGCCCATAAATAAACCTAGAACAAGCGGCATTAGCGAGAAAACGAGCTGTTTAAATATTTCCACACCTGCGGGGAATATAACGGCCAGACATTGAAACGTCGCCAATGCCCGGCTTAACTAAAACCTCCCGTAAACCGCTCGACCGGCAGCCATCGCTCGCCGTCCACCGAAATGCACTTTGTCCATGCACAATAGAGTTTCAATTAACAAAACGGTGGCGGTCGCTCAACGGGACTCAATTACCCGGCATCTTGTTGCGCGCACAAAGGATATTGTTTTCACAGCTCACCAGATCACTTTTCAAGGCTCCACGGACGAAATCACTTAATAACATAAAGTGCCGTTTAACCAGACAATACTGTACGAAATTACTACATGACGCCTTGCATTTTTTCATTCATTTAAATATTTATATTTATAACTCCTTTTTTCAATAAAAAGATAACTTTTATTTAACATATTCCTCTTTCGGAGTGATAAAGGTTTTCCGCGTACGCAAATTTTAATAGCAGAATTAAATTACACCTTTATTAAAACCAATCAGATTACAACTACAATTTGGCTTCACAAAACGTTTTCTCACAATATTCATCTAACGAAAACGAGAAAACTGTTTTTTAGTTTGCATAAAAATATGAAAATTCTAATCGGTGCATTCCGTTTTCGAGCCCAACACCGGAGACCCGAGCCCCGAGCTGTAGGCCCGAGCCGCGTGTGTGTCCGATCCATTTTTCTTGGAGCGCGTCGTTTGCCGACAACTTAAATCCCGGGGTTGACATCTGTAGAGATTCCGCTCGTAATCCAACTAACTTGCGGCATTTCCTTCGTAGCCCATTACCGATTCCCTTTCGCCACCGCTCCGAAATTCTGCTTCGCATGCACAGTTAATTGTATGCTGAATAAAGTATTCTGGGATATTTATAAAAGGTGTAGCCACAGAGCAGAGTGTGATTAATATTTCATCGTGTTTGTTGTTCCCAAAAGATCCATAACGATGTATGCGTTATTTTGGCATCGTTAATATATTTTATTTGTTATAATGCCCATATTCATATATAGAGTGCGGCGCAGGATATAGCACATGGCACTATAAGTACAAGAGCTACGGAAGTATTTCCGTGCAGCTTGAGCGAGCCCTAAGCTCGTTTATAAACAAAATGGGCTAAGTCAATATTGGGTGCTTGAGCGTAGAGCAGCGAACAACAACAAAAAAGTGTAATAACGAGAAAAAATTCGCAACGAATTTCCTTTTGTACAATTTGTGCTCTCATTTTCATTTCGGTGTTGCTACAATCTTTAGACCGTTACATAAAAAATATAGCGGGACGATGCTTTGAAGTTTATTTTGCTAATCTCCTTTTGACTTTATCCGACACGTTGTTAGCAGAGGTTAAAGCGAGTAAAGTGACGTAACTTGAATATTTCTTCTACACGCCTTTGTACCTATAAATTTAGGTTGACGCAACAATTTTTTGTTAACTTTGTGCAATTTATGTTTCAAAAACTGATTTTTATTTCAGTTTTAAAGGAATGAGACGCCTTTTAACGTAATTCTGGAAATTGTTGTAAATCTGTTGTCGACTTTAAGAAGAACTTCAGGTCCGATTTAGATTTATATATTTTGGCTATTCTTAGAAGCATGACCACTTAGCCTGATAGACTTTCATATTTGTATCACTATCAAAATACAAAGTTGTATCATGTGGTTAATGAAATTCCTAATTTTGTTTTCGTGAATTTAAATTGTTGTGCCAAGGGCTTAAAATATTCGACCACATATTTATTTTTTACAACAAATTACACACATAAATTATTTTTTTACTTATTAGTTTTTTTTTATATCTAAATGTAAGAATTTCTATAGGCAGATATTTACTTGTCTATGGCACCTATAAACCTCTGTGAATTTTGGTCGTCATCCTTATTTCCAGGCCTAAGTGAAAGTCAGTGTATCTATAAATAAGACCTTAATTTTATTGAAGGCTAGCTTTTCCCCACGACTTCATCAGTGTAGCATATAGTAGTCGTAAGAAATTGCAAGTAGTGTAGTAGGTGCAATTAATTGTTTCCCCCTGTAGCCGAGGAGTGGAATACGGCTACGGTATCCCCGTAGTAAGAGGCGACTTGAAGAGGGCTTCTGAGTTTGCGGGCGGCTAGAGTGGGAGCTCGAACCGCCCAGCCAGCAACCCTGAGATGGACGGCGGCATGTGTGGCTGCGTGTCGTCGCAGATACTAGAAGGTGCTGGGGGACAGTTACACGTCTCCCAGGACATGAGCCTGACACGGGGCGTCGCGCTAAGGGGCACCGGTGCGTTCCATTAGAGATCCCGGAGTCCCCTGTAAGCGCTGAGGAAGGCCACCGAGGGGGTTTTTGATGGGTAAAAATCCCACATAACCCGGAGTCCCTCCCAAGGCTTCGGTGTACCTTTAGAAGGTTTCCCCTCCGTCACAAAAAAAGGCGTAATTCATTGATACTGACATTAACATTTTCATCCAATTTTATTGCTCTGTTTTACTCGTATGATCTTAGGATATGAATTCCTAAAAAAACTTTTTAATGCCGATTTTAAATTCAAAAACAATGAAAATTTCTCACTCAATATTGAACTCTAAATATATCAATGGGCTGAATTCAAATGAACCAACATTAATTACTCCATAATTAAGTTTAAGGGTGTATCGATGCTGTGTTATGAGACAATATCACTTTCTGCCGAGGTGGGTGCGCGGCGGCGGTGCCGGTGGCTTATCAGTGGTTCGTTAAACAAATTGAATTGGTCCTCTCTGTGGTGGAGCTCCCTGTCGCATTAGGACCTGGTTCATTTTTATACTAAAGGTTTACTTTTAACTAAACTTATTCATACATCAATACAAATAGGTAATATTTAGATGTCTGTCATAGCTACCATAACTAACGCGTTTTTGGAATATTAAACTAACTTTATTCTTTGCCTTTCACATATACTTACATGTACTTACATTTTAGCGAAATTAATTTTTACGGGATTTTGACATAATTACAGACTTCTCAGGTTACTTTTTGATCTGAAAGTCTACATTTTATTTGTATAAAAAGATTCTCTAGCAAAATCTTTTCAATTTTTGTCGTCTATCTAAATTTCAATCACAATGAGCGAGTAATCTTGAGTACGTGAAAGTAAAACTTTACTTTATTTTTCTTGTACGTACGAGTATAAAGTTGAGTAGTAGACCAAATTCAATAGCTGGAGTAGTAGCCAAAAGTCCTAGTTATAGTTAAAGCTATCCACCACCACTTATTGCTTCTATTTTTATTTATAATTATAACTTACTGCAAAATATGAACTTCGGTACCTTCAAAATTTTCCTATATCAATGCAGAAACACTGCGATGACATCCTTTACCATCATGATGCGCCTTATCCTTAATGTCTACACTAAGTTGTATTCGTTTAAAGTGATGCATAAATAAATGACGGAATTCCATTTAAATGTAATAAAATATCACTTTTGTTTGGTAAATAAAAGAAAATCAGACGATATCTAGCCTAATTGCATCAAAAAGAGCCAGTAGAACTAGTTTGGCATGATTACAATAACAATTAAATTACAACAGTGTAGCGTTTGAAATATACTTAAAAATGAATCTAAACATAATCATAAAATTAATTGAGCTTTATATGATTTCATACAACACGTCTAAGTCATAATGTCAAATATTATGTATTCAAAGCGGATTGTGTTGTTGGGAGCGAAGGGTTTCGGATTTGCAATAGTAATTTCCTCATTTGCGTAATCTCTGCTGTCGGTGTTGCTCATTGTGAAGCGAAACAGGAAACATTAGTATTGAATAACACTAATTGTAAGCTTGCTTAGTAAATATCAAAGTTACAATAATAACATTTCGTAAGTAAATTGTAATTAACTTACAGTAGGTACTTAAACTACTTAACTTGCTATGTGTAACCTCGTTACGTAGTTACAAAGTTCATTCAAAGTAAGTTTTCATCCCGAGTAAGTAAAATATTCCTCCAATGCATTACTCACCAACTATGGAAGCGAGTTTTTCCATTTCCCAACTTAGTCCATAAAAGAACTGAACACTTTAATAATAGCGCACTTATCACTTTTCGAACTAGTCAAACAATATTCCACAATCCTGTTCTCGGGAGCGCGCGCACAACTTGCGGTGGAGCGGCTCCGCGGCGCGAGTAGTTCGCGGAAAGTTTCGTCGCGGAGATGCGAGCTTCCACGAGGCTCGTGACGCGGCGGCAGCGCGAGGGCGGGCGCAGGACTGCCGGCCGCGGGCGGGCGGCGCGCGCCCTGCGCCGAGGGTGCGGGGCCCGGGGCCTGGAGGGGGGGCAGGGCAGCGGGAGAGCGGCCCGGAGCGAGCGCTCTTCGGGGAAATTTTGACGAATGACATTCCCGTAATGTTCGAGCATCGAGCGGGCGCTGCACTCCGCTAATTGCGCTTTTAATGAACGCGGCCGTCCCTTCGCGGCAACCTCCTAATTGTTGCATCTCACTTTTTACGTCGATATTCCGACTAATTAATAGCTGCGTCCTGGGAGTCGATCGCGATGAAAACCTATTACGGAAATACTCGTTGTCACCATCCTTCGGAACCTGAGTTGATATCGCCGCTGCATAGGCGATACAACTACACCTACCCCAAATAAAAGTTTTCTTTTGAAGTGTAAGCTCCTACAGCAATATCTAGAGAGTTAAAAATAAGTAAAGTATACTTATACTAAATTTCTATATTATTATTATTACATGCGATAAAAAATTAGAAACATTCTTAACCAACGGCGCCCCGCGGTTTAACGAATGTCTTCTAACCTGGAGGATCTGACGGACCAAAAATTATTGTTTGAAAGACTCCCCGATCCTAAAATTCATCTTATATCCTAGACCTAAGAAGGAACCTATAAGCATGAATGCCATATAAAAACTTCAAAATAAGTATAATTCCTATAAAATCCAACGAAACATTAACTTCATATTACTTTACTTCATATTTTATAATTTTTAAAACATATAAAGAGTAATTGACTCACAATTACGCATTTTATGTTTAGAACATTAACACATAAAACATAAGCATATACTGTAAGTCTATCACAGCGTAGGTCTTGTATATAGAACTTTTATTATTAAATAACATTGCCATACATTCAAGTAGGTACTGCATGACTAACTATTTCCGTAGCGTTCGCCAAGACGACGAATAGACGTTTTTTAACTTAATCGATATTTATAAGGTGGTAGAACTCTTTACGGTTCGACATGGAAGTACCACTGCCACACCTATTTCTACTTAAAAACAGCGGTTACCTATGCATTTAGTAAGATAGTAAGTACGATATGCTTATCCGAGGCGTTACCAGATATTCCATCTTAGACCTCAGGGGTGGCAATGCATCTGTGGCTAACCACAGGTAAGACTGATCTTATCTGGAGTGGACTATGACCGTGGGTGGCAGTAACCACTTACTATCTAGTGGACTGTATGCTCGTTTGCTACTTCCATATTATAAAAAAATGTTAGTTTATTTGTACAATATATATCTACTTAAATATAATTAACAAATGTTTGTAGTAGGAAAATCTATCAATAAGATAAACCGGCTTAAAATCTGTTTTGTGGTTCTCGAAATAAGCATTTAAATCTTTAGCTAGCGTGACACGTCCATTTTAATACACTCCAAATTCTAGTAGATTATGTATTTAACAAAATCTCTCGGGCTTTATATTATTAGTATTGATAGCACTCTAGCACTTCTGACTGTTCATTAGCAGACAACGCACACCTTAACCAGTTGGAGCATTCCACATAAGTTTCATACATATAGCAGACGAAAACCAGGTAATTTTCCTACTACGTTCATTCCCGACTTAACTAAATAATTGATGGAAATTGCTTTATGTCTTAAATCCAACTATCATAAACTATGTCTCCCTCATTTTAGAGGAGCTGAGATTCAATATCAGCGCATTATGCAGCGCCATTAAATCTGCGAAAGGGGACGAGAGTGGATCGCATCGATTGGCGACGCAGGAGTCGTTCAGTGTACCGTGCGGAGGGTCACGAGAACATCACAGACCTTACAATTAGCCTCGTGAGAGCTTACTGATTAAAAATTATCCAAAATTACATCTCATGAGCCAAATGTTATCCGATGTGCAATACGATAGTTCTCTAATTGCTGTTATTAGAGGATTAATTATTAACTTAAAATAGTATCCAAATAAGAAAGGAAAGTATAAAGATTAGTGGGACACGATGAGAACACACAAATTGATTCAGTGATTAAGGTTCTGGTAATAGATCCATTGACAATGTGCAAATTTTCACTGATCAATCAGTTCACCGCAGATTCGGAAAATGTGCCGGTCACGAGCAGCGCCGGGCTCAATAGATTAGCGACCTAAGGGATGTCGGCCTTAAATGCAGGATTCACGTGGCAAAAGCGGTGTATTGCAGCGAACGTCTAGAAGCTGCACTAAGCGCTTACGAAGCAGCACGGAGGTTAAACGATAATCGGCTTTATTCCTCGGATGTTAAACTGCAGCATATCGATTGATGGCGCGAACTACATTCGATGCACCGCAAGTCTATGATTGCGACATTGTTGCAATATCAACTCTGTTCCTGGTGCATAAGCACTGAAGTGCATTCAACAGACAGTCCGGCTCCCTGCGTTTGCGTTGAGATTTATAGTCGCGATAATTGACACGTCGCGCGGCCCCTTCGTGCCCTGCGACGCAACGACTACAGATAATCGCGTCTTTATTTGATTGCGATGTCGTAAATGATCGCAAAACCTATCTGCTGCGCACATGCAAACCTTTGAGCCAGTGAGGCGGCGGCTTTGGTAATATTTCTGCATTACAATTCTGCCGATAGCATGTTTTTCACATTTTATTGATGTCTTATCGACTATTGTGTACTCTTCAGTGCGAGTTTAATGATAAAATGTAATACAGTCATAAATAACTCTAAACCAAATAAAAAAAAACAAATAACTCCTCCTAGGACGTGCAAGTTTAAGTTATTATATTTAATTATTATCATTAGTTTAAATGAGCATTAAAGTTAATTAAAAGTAATTATCTATAAAAAGGTAAAGGTGTTTAAGGTATCTACAAAAGCAGTAAGCGTACACAATTTATATATATATAGCTACAGATCATAAACTCCAGTTTTTATCAATAGGCACTACCGTATACCGTTGTGTATATGAACATTTATTTTTACCAATAAAAGGGGAATAATAACAAATCATGGCGCAGTTGACTTATAGTCGCCTCTATCGCACACAATCGTAACATGTGACAACACTATTTGTTACATTTTATCACCTTATTATTAGCCGTCACTAATGCACCCTACGCCCCTGCGACACGCATAAAAACTAAGCGCGCCTCGTCACAAAGTCAAAGAATCGATAACTCGAACTAATAATACAACCGTGGCCCATTTGAACGCAATATTATTTTAATGATTCATAAATCGACCTAAATTATCAAAGAATATCAAAGATTTTCTTATTAACGCATAAAATCAAAACTATTGAGATTACGCCAGGCCTTAACGGGCTCAAACATTGAAGTTATTTAAAAGGTGTGTAGAAATAATAAAATTGTCTGGAAAAGCAGATTATTTGCTTAATTATAAAAATAATTAATTATCACTTTTAACATACTCATAAAGAGCAGTGATAGCCTAATACCGTAGTACCGAATACTACTGTATTCGGTACTAAGCAGTCTAAGTTAACCGAATGGTTAACTTTTACTGTTTAGGCATTCGTAAGATCATAATTTCCATCGTATACTTCTGCTTAACAATGTTATGATATATTCATAAGAATCAAACAGCTAATTTCCATGGTAAAGACTAGCAATACCCCTCCACCATCAGGATCGAGGAGTTGAAGGTAAATTTTTTCATCATATCATTTTAATTTAGATACCTAATGTTCATTTCAAGTTTTATGAATTTTCCTCCAGTTTGAGTCGGTTAATAAGTAGAATGCAGTAACTTTTGCTAAATTATGATAAATGTGATAATCCATCCATCCAAAAGCCAAATGTTAAAACCTTCACCTAATGATGAAATTTATATTTTTAAAATAGGTACTTGATCTGCCATGGTACATGAGTTGTAGTTACCCGTATGCTACACGTGAATTCTTCTTACGATAAATAAATTTTATTTGAATACTAGCAGTGCCCGCGGTTTCAT
>DWPF01000616.1:0-10576 GCA_018251575.1 Cecropterus bathyllus | reverse complement strand
TCCAAGTTAGTCCTTGGGGCTAGCAACTCATCTGGGGCTAAATCAGGCAAGACTCTGATCTTACCTGGAGTTGATCACTGTGTCCATGGGCGGCAGTGGCCAGTATCAGGTGGACTGCATGCCCGTTTGCTACTTCCATATTATAAAATAAATAAATTTAACTAAAAAAATACACGTGGGGGGAGGGTCTTGGCTTATTACCATGTATTTTTTTCAACAAACCATGTAAAATTTGCCAGAAGGCTGGTTTACATTAAGTAAAGCATGTTTGTCTTTTAACTTTGAGCAATTATGTCAGATTAAGGGGTCAAGGAAAATCGCACAACATCTCACTAATGAGGGAGAAAGACTTGAATAATCGCCAAAAGTAGCTCACGAAATAAACGGGCTCCCTTATAATTTCTAAAATGATTCGTAAATTAAGTATAAAAATCGGCAGCTGACCAGATTAATGGACTAAAGACACTCACTCAGGGAGAAGACCCACGCCCAGTAGTGGGGCAATAATAGGTGGACGACGTTGCAGCATACAATGATAATTTGAATAACACATTTTTTAATGTCAGTTTACTGAATTTTCGTTACAAAAAATCGACATAAACGATAACTGCCCCCGGATTTACCATATCGAGTGGACAATTATTCGAAACGAGTTAACGTAGCGCTTGAAATATTTTAAGTGATCGAAATAATCGACAAAAGTTCTCAGGCTACCGATTTGGACGACGGTTTATTGTTTCCAAAATTTTATGGCCACTAAATCATTGTTTTCTGCGAAAGGTAAACGTTTTGCGATCCAAACATAAATGTTAACTATCTTTTGATGATGCATTTATATTAAAACCTTTTCTTCTCAGAAAAAGATTGGCTATAAAATGCTTCATCACCGTTCGGTGTGAACCAGAGATGGATTTCTTTTAGCCGCCGTGTATGTAAATAGACTATACAAAAACAAAAACACAGCGCTAGTATTAATAATGCGAAATAGAAATAAAAAAGAACTTATTCCAAAATCGAACGGCGGGAACGAAACGTCTATAGACAATAATGGAAAGGAACAAAGAAGTAAAAAAGCGGGAAGAAACCTGTCGACGCCATGTTGTGTGGCACTCGGCCTTCACGCCTCGGCCGCCGAAGATTATCTTTGGAAAAAAGAACCGAACGGGAGGCACTTCTATTCGAGGACAAAAGGCTTAAACGCGCGCTTATGCACGGGTTAAGCGCCTCTCGTCGCTACTGAATAAGGAACATATTTGCGAGAAGCATTGTCTACTTGATTTCTTTCGGTTGGTACTATCGGATGAAAAGAAAGAGCATCGTCACCGTGCGCCTGCGCCGTCGCTGATGACCTGTCAATTCCATCGTGTACGCTGTACGTCGACTGTTGGGAAAAAAGTGACATTAGAGTTGGCCATCTATTATTTTGACTTTAAGTGGGGAGATGGAGTCGAGATTGATCGTGTTTGGCTCGGCCCTTTTAATTACATCGCATTCAGTTGCTTTTGTGTTGGATCTCTACTGCCCGGTAGATGCTACTTATTGTTGTTCACACCCACAAGGATATGAGCATATTACGTGTATGCGCTTCAGTTCTTGGCTAATCATTTGTATTTTAAAGTATTTCCTTAGGAGATATCCAAGATTTTAAACAAAGTTAATACGGTTAATTTGAAGAGATTTCGGTGGAATTCAAAAGTAGTAGCCTCTACTAGTTTACACTTATAACTACT
Source organism: Cecropterus bathyllus (assembly GCA_018251575.1). Lineage (NCBI taxonomy): Eukaryota > Metazoa > Arthropoda > Insecta > Lepidoptera > Hesperiidae > Cecropterus > Cecropterus bathyllus. Next base: position 8,846 of record DWPF01000616.1, on the reverse strand, counting down.
GTGTAGGTATTGTTATGTTTTAGTTTAAAAGAGCCAGTTACTTAAATAAGAATAAAAGAGCATTATCTAATAGTCTGATCTAAGTTAATGTCTAATTCGTGCGATTTTTTCATGATAATCGTTTGATTCGCTACAACACGACTCTTGTATCGCACTGTACTTCATAATATTTTGAGTCTCCTCTCATTTACCTATATCCTGTGCTAACCAATCATAACAATTCAATAACACGACAGAACGGATATTCATTAGTTGCTCCTAAGAAAATGGCTGACCCATGCGATTTTTACAATGGAATTGTATTCGACTCGGTATATGTCCGCATGTCGTGATGCGCGCGTTCTTGCGTCTTATCTCATTATAACATATCCTGTGTTTATAAATAAACAAACAAGTCAATAACTAATTATAATATAGAATATAAAGAACTTGATCCTAAGAAAATGGTTTGGGTGATTTTCCAATCACTATCTTTAATTTACATCACAATCGTTCGATTCGTCACAACACGATTCCGGTGTGTCGCGACGCATTATCATAATTTCTCGAGACTTGTCTCATTTTCGCACATGCTTTATAAATTACGCAACGACGCAATACGACAGAAAAGGAAGTAAGTAGGTATTAGTTAGGCATTTCTAAGCAAAGGTGGTAGACCTCTTTGTGATTCGACTCCGGAAGCACCACCGCCACACCTATTTCCGCATAATAATAGTGTTATGCACTACCGTGTTGTGGTCTGAAGGGTAAGGGAGATATACTTATTCGAGGCGTTCCAATTTAGTTCTCAGGGGTAGCAACGCATCTGTGACTAACCTCAGGTAAAACTATGATCTTATCTGGAGTTGATTGCTGATGTCCGTGGGCAGCGGTGGCCACTTACCATCAGATGGACTGCATGCTCGTTTGCTCGTATTTATAAAAAAAAACAAATGACTAACCTGTATGATTTTTCCATCGCAATTGTTCGATCCGACACGGTGCGTCTCGCGTGTCGCGTCGCGCGTGCTTCTTTCTTGCGTCTCATCTCATTGTGCGATTTCGTATGCTCACACGTCATTAGTCATTAGTGTCAAACACGATATTATGTGACAACTTGTTCGCCGCTGCTTTATTTATTTTGCGATTATGCTCATTTGCAACAGTTTTTGTCGTCATTCGCATGAATTGCGTTTCTTGTTGTTTAACTAGATGGTTTACGTACATTTTCTTTGTGCATATTGTAAGTATAGGTACTTACGACATCATGGAATTTAAATGAATTATGTGAAAAGATACTTAATATTACACAACATACGTATTAAATTGGCTGTTAATACAAATATAACTTTACCTTTTTAACATTTAAAGAAAAAAATCTCGTACCTCATCCATTTCAACTTGAGGATTACAATGATCGTAAATGGTTCAATTATTCTTTTTTTATATTAAGAAAGTATATCCATTTGAGCACGGTCATCGTGATCGTTAAGTGGAACGTCCCTATATACTTGGGGTCAGAACATTGACAGATAATACACAAAACAGAGTATAAATAAATGAGCCACCGCACACGCGCGCAATCTGTGCAGGTCACGATCTGTGGTCACGTAGCTACACCACCTACCGGTCGCATTGTGATATTATCGGGGAAGATGGAAATGTATAAAAATTACAATTCGCTTCGGGAATTGTACGGGTGCTATTAGATTATGGTTTATTTTTGTTATTACTGGTCATGTGTACGTGCATATTTTTTATTATTCACAATACTATATATAATAATAATTTTCTAGGTAAAATTTAATTGTTTCTGTTATATGTACCACTCTGTTTTGTTTAATTTACGAGTATATCATTAAAATATATTTTCAATACACACAAACAAAAACCATAATATAATTAAAAGTAACACTAGAATTCCATAATCAAAAAATGAAGTAAGGTAAACATTAACTTCAAAGAGTCTTCTAAACATTTTACCTCTTCCTTTTGAGTACCAGTACCTCACTTACCTACATTGTCTTAAAACTCATCTACTAAAACATTGAGTACAGCTAATGAGTCCTAAAGCGTTAAGGCGAAGTCACTATGATTGATACTTAGTTGTAATGGACACTCATTCCTTACTCTTCTATATGCATGCATATTAGAGCTTAATGTGAGGTCTCTGAGTGAATTCGTCTTAGTCTCGGTACTTTGCTTCAATACGCTTATTAAATTGATTGTTCTTGTCTTTCATGTGAGATTGATATAAATTATGACTATATAATTTACGGGAAATTTGATTAATTTTAGATTTAACATTTATCTATAAAATGGAATGGTTATTATGAAAGCTTTGTAGGTGGTAAATATCTATCCCTTTGTGGTTCAATTCCGGAAGCAACACTCCTATATCCATTTCGACTTTATAACAATAACGGTAAGCCCCACTATTTTAAGGTTTTAGTGTGTGGTAAGGGAGAGTCACTTATCCGGGTCTTACCGACTTAGTCCTCAGTAGGCTACTAACACATCTGAAGCTGATGTCAGGTAGGTCTCCGATTTTATCTTAGGTTGCTTATAGGTCAATAAGCGGTACTGAATCCTTAGTAGAAGTTAAAATAAAATAGTGTTACTTTCAAATACATTTCCTTAAAACAATCACAGGTTACGTTTTTTCCCATATCTACATTAATGTACATTGCAATGTACGGGAATAAACGTGATCATTTATTCTCGTACTGTAAGGGCACTGACGACCCACGTGGTGGAGCGGTCACCATACCGGTCTGACACGCAGTGGGTCCCGGGTTCGATCCCCGGCCAGACATCTGAATGATGAGTTTAGATTTCTGTTCTGGGTCTGGGTGTTTGTGTATTCGTTTCTGTGTGTCCATGGCGCCCACAACACAGGAGAAAATCCTACTGTGGGGCTGTGAGTGTAGAAAGCGTTTATTATTATTACTGGGTACTGTAAGGGTACTGGTCATTTACCTTCAGACGCACGAGCTCATTTTCCGTGCTTCGTTTGTCTCGTGTCTTTAAAAACACGGAAAGCCTACGGGAAGCACGTACGTTATAATTGTACCGTGAAATATTTTCAAATTGTAACTTAATCCATAGTTTTAATAGAGTTCCTTCAATTTTCAATTCAATTTTCGTAGCGACTGTAACCGAATCGTTACTGATAACCGGAGAGCTGTTATTTATCGGACACACAAATCAAGCTTGTTACGAGGTCATAGAATTCGCTGCGGCATATAAAAAAATAATTTAACACCAATTTTTCACAGCCGTTTGATGGATTGGCTACTAATTTGTCCGAACTGCGCCCCGACCTGCGTACGCGCATAGCATTGTGTTAGATCAAACATGGCGTCGCTAATGGCGCCGGCCGACGCTGACATATTGCCTTTTCGAGTTCTAACTGTTATTTATTACGTTGGCTTTGTTTGTTCGACTCAAGATTAGGGAGTTATTTGACCGTTAGGTCGCTTTGTGACCTCAGAACACCTACATTGCAAGTTATCTTAAAGTTTCATTTAACTATAAAACACGCCATTTAAATTTCTAATTAACACTTTCAATTTTAACAACCTGTTTAATATATAGGAAGATTGTCCGCGATTTAAACGCACTTAAATTATCCCATAACGCTCGCTACCACATTTCGCATTATACGATGTGACATAAAATTTGCAAACTATGTAACTAATATGCGTTAGATGACTTCAACAGGCTTATAAAGTTTATTCATGTAAATTATTGAAATAAGTTTGTTTATGACAAAAATAAAATACAAAAATATGTAATATATTGAAGCTAACTTCTTGTTTTATATAGTTGCAATAAAATATTTTCATTTCGATCATGACGGCCTCTTAGTGGAACATATTTATATACTCAGCAAGCACAGATAAATAAATAAAAATAAAGTTGAAATATACAGTTACAAAATATTTTTGTTTATTCATTATTATAACGAAAGACACCGAAGGCATAGTAGTGAGCGGCTGAATTACAAGAAGCCAAGGCAATCTAAATGTTGTAATCTTAAATCTTGACTAAAGAAGGGCATAATCGTATCTAGACGCAGGCCTTAGAACTGACTTACTTAGGTATTTTGGGATTGTAAAAGCTTAGTTTATTAACCGATTTTTTAAGAATTTATTTTGTCTCCCTATACTGTTTTATGCAATACTTACAATTTCATCTTTACGTTACATTTTGTAGGTCGAACTCAATAAACAGATTCATTAAAAGTAAGAATCACCCAATCTAAGAAGTCAGAAGGAAGTAAGAATCTACATATGGTAGATATACCTACTATAACTGCTAAGATAATTTCTCAAAGTGATTCTTTGAGGTGACAATCAATGCTGAAATTGGATGAATTAAATATCGATACTATACATAGATATAAATTTCTATTTAGCATTAAATATTTATATTTAGCTTAAATTTTTTATGTTTCATTTAATCTTTTAGACCAATTTATTCGTAAATGCATTTTTTATAAACCTACAATTAAGTAATATTTCAGTTCGTTATGTTTTGTGGTTATCAAATAGTGCTACAGTCGATTACGACTCATATTATGCGAAATTAATAGTTTATTTTTATTTTTTCAAATACAAGAACTTAATCCTTTAGGGCTATAAAATCTAAACGAGTATTTTAAATTTGAATTCGTTATCTTTTTTGTTTTCAATAAGTGCAATCCAGTAAGGCTTTTATCTAATATGAAAATTTCTTTACATTTCGTATATGTAACTATCTGCAACTATTTGAAAAACATTGAAATCACATCAGTATTTATTCTTTAAATATTATTAAGCCGTAAATTCGTCATTTTCGTACATTTTTCTATTTTGTTTCTTTTTTTGGTTTTCAAATAATGCTACAGTCCAGGCTCTTAGTATGCAACGTTCTTTCTTTCTTTTATAATACGTATACAGTAAACGTATTAGAAACATCAGAATGGTATTATAAAGTCACGGTATAAAGAACTCAAAATACCATTAGTCATCCCGAAGTGCGTGGCGAGGCGCCGCAAATCAAAATGCACCAAAACCTCGACTCATGCTGCCGTGGGACTCCATTGTTGCCCTCCTAGCTACCTGGTCACGCTCCTACTGCCTTCCTTTGACTTTTCGATTTTTCAAAAACATTTTCTTTTATTATAGAAGAGTCTTTATTTATCGATGTAGATATTTATATATTTTTATAAAATTATATTAACATACTAATTAAACTAAAAAAAATATAAATAATTACAATAACTAATATCTATATTAAATATAGTAAGCTTCATCCAAATTGCAAAATTTAATAATAATTATTCTTGTAATTCAGCCGCTCACTACTATGCCTTCTTCGGTGTCTTTCGTTATACAGTGCAACCTTAATATAACGTACCTCAATATAACGACTTCCTCGATTTAACAAATTTTTCGTAATCCCCTTGAATTGTCCATAAGAGTCAATATAAAATATACCTTTACATTGCGAACATTCTTTGCGTACAACCTCTTAATAACGAATTTTCAACTATCAAGAAAAGTATTCATACCTCTAATTAACGAATTTTGCCAACCCAAAACCTTTATATAAAGTTTCCACCAATAATATAACTCTTAATCTTGAATAAAACTATTCTTTTACCTCTTTATAACGAATTTTGACCAATCTAACCTCAACATAACAAACCTCAGTTCAACGAATTACTTGATATTACGAATATTTTCTTGTTCCCCTCCGATTTGTTATATCGAGGTTGCACTGTAATAAAGAAAAAACAAAATTAATAAATATCAAAATAATTGATATTTATTATACATTTTTTAACTGACTTTAGAAAGGAAAGGTATTACGAAACGTATTTTTTTTCCTATACCAATTTAATGGTAGTTTTTACGATATTTTTATTGTTTTTCTGTTTGTTGTGTTCATTTAAACATCCGCTTATTTATAGCGTCATAGAACAGCATTTGATACGGTACTAAAACTCAATTCCACCCGACGAATTACGATCTTACACCTTGGCCATACAAGGGTTAAAGCAAAATTCTGATATTCCTGTTTAACCACTTGTGAACAATGGAAAACACAAGCCTGTATAACGGATTAACTTACTGTATCTACTAGTGATGCAAACATACGAGATATACAAAACCTACTCAAAGGTAACATATCTGTGGCTTGGAAGAGTCACCGATCATTCTTAAACTTTTAGTTTGTATTTCCGTTACTATAATACTAATGCTACTACCATAATAATACTCATACATAGTAGTACGTACTATTATGCATGAGTATTATTATCATGCAGAGGTTGAAAGCAATTAGTGTATAAGTGATTTTATTTAGATGTCACTCAAAAAAAATTGAGTGTAAGTAAGTAAACGTATGTAAAATTTTAATGTAAGTAAGTAACGTACTTATTTGTTTTTTTAAGCTTCATGTAAAACAACTGGATCGATTTTGACGATACTTTTGCTCTTTGAACTAAGTCGTACCAACTTTAAATATATTTATAACCCATATTGTATCAGTTTATTTATCCGGCGACCTATTTACACAAAATAATATAAGTAACAATAATAATTATTGACAGATTTTAATTAAAATTTTACGTTTGAGTTCAAAATTGTAGAGCTAGTTACAAGTTTACTAGTTAATTGGTAATTTGAGATATAACACGTCTTTACATGTTTGATATTAATTACTTTGGTAGTATCTGCTATTGACAGTTACTGGCCTCAATCAAGTGTGAGATGACCAGATACGTATATACATGTAGGTACAGATATACTACCTGATTATCCACGTTATCATTATCACTACTAGTAGGTAGATGTCAGTGACATGTTATATTATACACACAAAGACAAACCCGCTAGTTTCTTGCCGGATCTTCTCAGTTGAGATCGTGTTCCTATCCGGTAGTAGTGTAAAAAATATTGTAACTGACAATTTGTAAGTTACACCGGCCTATACAATATAAAGAAATTTCATTTTGCTCAGTTATATTTCGCTTAAGTTTTTACTTAACCTACGCAATTGCTGCAGTCTTTTCTCCTTAAGATCGTATTTTTACATTGACATGGGAGTTTGTAAAGACAATAATTTATTGTGTTTAAATGTAAAATAAAAAGAAAAAACAAAAGTATACTGCTTATTTCAGTGGCGCCGCCATATTTTTTCTGTCTTGTAACAGATGCTGTCCATAAACGCTGTTCCATAAATCGATGTGTAGAGCAAATAATTAGATAGAAAACAGGCCAATTTACCTTTATTCAAAGAAACCAACTGCTTCTAAAATCATAGATTGTACTGTTTACTACATGTAACCTTTTTGTTTGACTGATCTGTACGAAGAGTTGGAATTTATAAGAGCCATAGAGCGATGAAGGTAGAGACGTTAAACACGAGTAAATATATAGCAGACATGAAGGAAATTATCTAATAAAATATTTCGCAAATTTTACGTTACACTATTACCGTTATTTAACAGTTAATGATATACTTAATTTGGAACCAACACAGGCAAACAGTACCTATGACGGATCTCACGTTGAAATTGGCAATTTGTTTCCGACAGGAATGAAATAGGTTCTAATTAAATACTTTTCGTACGTATTCCAATCTATTCAGAACTTGGCGAAACTAATCAAGCGTACCTTTTACGTATAACGGTAGGTAACCTACAACGGTTCACAGAAATAGTAACGACACGAGTAAGTCGCATGCAAATTGAAAAATTCGTACCGGTCAAACCGAACTTCAGCAATAAAAAGTACCCTTGAAGAAACTACAAAGGAGATTTCCCACAGACGTCAGTTAGGGCGGAGTGGAAATGACATTTTAAAAACAGCTCTCGGCCTATAGCTAAATTTACATATACGGATGTTTCGCACGCACGCTCCCGGCGCAACGTCGATAAAAGAGGGCGTGTTCGTCGCTGTCGCGAACACCAATCACAATTCCTCGACGTGAGTGTGCGTGCGGCGCCCTTTCATGTGTGCCGCATCAACGGGCAAGTGTGAGTGAGGCGCGCTCGTTTTATATGGGCGTACATAACTATACGTCGGCTACCGACTCTACAAAGAGTTCCCATATCTTTTATGTTCTTAGATCCTTATCTTGCGGTTCTTATTTTACATTTAAGATGGTGGTCTCGAATTAACGGCCGGCCCCATAAACACGCTATAACAAACTTTAATATGCCTGTAATACAAAATAATCTGTGATTTTTATTGTTTTCGCAGCACTAATAGGTTGTAGTAGATCGGAGATAGGGTCCGTAGTTTCAGGGCGAAATTATTCATGAATCATGTTGATTGAATTGTTAATCGCCTGTAATTGTTGATTTACGTTCGCGATAACATTTTACTTTTTGTAAATCTCACTTTACTATAATTTTTGTGCAACGAAAGTTTCAGTGTAGAGTCGGTAGCTAGGTAGATACCTTAAATTATTAGATACTACTACCCATGGGTATCTGTTATTTGTTCGAACGGGGAGGTACTACCGTCTTGAAAGGTATTTCTACCTTGACGCAATTCCTGCATTTCGTTAGAAAGATGTACACAAATAACACGGGACGATAATCCTAGTCCTCAGAAATGACAACACATTGACTTCAGGGAGAGCCTTTCTTCTATGTGGAGTTGGAAAATCCTTTGAAAGCATTTCTTCAGCTGCTCCCCCCTCCCCCCGCTCCTCGCAAATCTTGGATGCGGATTCAAGATTGATTAAAAGCGTTCCTATTTAGTCTTCAGAGATGCTTACGCGTTTGTAATCGATATGTAGAGCTACTCTATTCGGTGTCCATTACAATATACATGAGTGATAATGACCATTCATCATCAGTTGGGCTG
>DWPF01000615.1:0-10577 GCA_018251575.1 Cecropterus bathyllus | reverse complement strand
GGTAGACTATGGCCTGAAACTCTCTCAATCCGAGAGAAGACCTGTGCCCAGCAGTGGGACAATAATGGGTTGACGGAAAAAAACATTTAGCCTTATACTAAAGTTGAATATTAAAGCTGTCCAACCAATAATTGAAACCTGTGTTTTGCATGATACTTTTTGGGTGACTAACCATTGCAAAAACATATCATAAACTACCTAAAATTGATTTAAAGTCATTGTTTGTTATTTTGCAACTTACCAATAATCATAAAAGGTGAGTCCTTTGACTTCCTTGCAAGTTTCTCTGCCTGAGACTCGCTTTTGTAGTCAAAAATGGGGTTAGACTGCGACATGGTGAGATTCAAGGAGCCTGAAAGAAAATGTATAGAATTTAGTGACACAAGTACACTTAATTATAATACAGAACAACTATTGAAAATATTATTTATATATTACTCCAAAATTCCAGCAGGTAAAATGATAAAATCATTAAAAAAAATGGTATAATTGCAAATTCAAGTATCCAGTGTACAAAGATATTTTACTGGATTATATGCTACACACACACTCACGCGTGCCTATACACATTCACATCTTTTCGTAATACTAACACCATGGTATTGAGGAAAATCTGAATCACCCTTTAACAGTACCTATTAATACAAAATTTTCCAACATTATTAAGGCATGACTGTAACTTCTACAAAAGTGCAGGTAATATTCATCACATGCCAACTTTTTTATTTGATAGCAATATTCTTCTTATCCAATGCCAAGTGCGAGGAATATTTTTTGAAGTTTGATGTTCAAGGACAAGGTCAAAGAAAAATCATAAGACCTTAGAGAAAATGCACACATACGTACGTTATTTATAGTCTTAATTACGAAATAAGCTACGAAGTTCCTAAAACAATAAATCGTAGGGTAATCTAAATGTATATTACATAAATATTAAGTCTGTAAAACTTAAAACATTTCAAACGAATTACACCATACGATTTGTTTGATTTTTTATCAAAAAACATGTTTAAATATTTAACTAAATCAATATAATGAGAAGTAATTTTCGACTTACTGAGTAAAAAATTTGGGAAACTATTAATTATGTAATTTTCAAGTTTTTCTTAACATTGCATCACTATTCCATATTATGTGCTTTTGCCAATGCGCTACTAACTTTATGACACTGACATTAATGACAAAAACATGATCGACAAGCTGACATTGACTTTTATCTAAGATTTAGAAAAACGTCAAGCGTACAGGAATAGGGCTGAATACGTAAAACGAGTGAATTGTGGTTGTTCTAATAAAAGTGTCACATCTGTCTTCTAGTATTAAGATTGGTAGTAATAATAAACGTTTTACTTCTTTTTATTAAATATACTTATATAAGCCTATGTTCTGTATAACATTTTGAAATTATTTCATTCATTGAGGCCAAGTATAGTATTGGTGTAATCTTTTTTGATATTTTCTGAAATTTAAAAATCTAATAAACCTGCAGCGATGGGAATACTAATTTTGATACTCGATTGTTGATATCGAATGTGCAGAATTCTGTGTAGTATAAAAATTACAAATGAATTTAAACATGGTAACGAAATTCCTTTTCAATGGTTACCTACATTCCTCAGCATCAACAAGTTGCTACTCCGGACGGGGCCAGGGTTGGCTTTAAGAAGTTTTATTACTGAATCAATAAGTTGAAAATTAAATGAACGGAAAGGTAGAAAGAAAGGAACTTTTACTTCAATCACTGCTACACATAAAATACCGAAAATTATATATTTATTCATCATTTTTAACATCACGTACAATTTAAATACAAGTTAAAATTGGAAAAATCTAGTAAAAGAGTATTAGATAAACGTATTTCATGAATACAAATAGTAAAAAAATATTCATTATTTTTAATTTATGAATGAACAAAATTCTTGATTGGAAAATGTTTGTAGAGAGTGTTTCAGATAAATAATGTAAGGTTTTAATTTAAATTACGCAAGTAACAATCTATAATTGTAACCAAGATGTTGATAAATTGTAACTAAAATCTATAATTGTAACTAAGAAAACTATTTCTTTGCTTTTTACCCATTTCTAAAACACTTCTATAAGGTAGGATGCAGTCTTAAAATCGCCTTAATGAATAGTACTACTACTACTACTATTAAGTAGTAGAAATATGTAGGTACTACTAGCTTATCCTCGCGGCTCCGCTCGCTTCGGCATGTTTACCACGGTAAAAAGTATAAGTAGTTTCTGTATGAAAGAGTAACAAACGCACGTCCTTACAAACTCCCATTTATAATATTAGTAAAATGTACCTACTCATAAACTGCCCTAAGTACCTACTGTCCACCATAAATCATATTTTAATTGCAATAAATAATGCGTAGATTTTAACAGCCGGTTGGTAGCCCTGCTCGGCCACCGGTAATCGACCTGCGTGATGCTGACTCGATGTAATATCGATTACCTTCTCCGATTCCCTTCTCGGTATCGACGCGCCAACGGTTCGTTTTGTTGCTTTCCAATCCGAGTGCCACAGATAGTGTTTAAATCTTGAGTTTCCATTTCGATCGCTCTATTTTTTTCTTTAGTCATGGTGCCAGTTTGTTGTTCATATCTTTGCTGTGTCAAAACTTTAGTATGATTTTATCGGGCGTCTCTAAAACATTGTCTCTAACCGGTATGATTTCTATTTATCGAACATTTTTTAAGTGAAACTTCTTTAGAATCATTGCGTTACGAAAACAGTTTACAGCACTGCAACTAGATGGCGCTGTATCGCTTTCTGAATCACGCTAACGATTTTATTTCGTAGCTTGTATTAGAGTTTAAGTTTGGTATATGCGAAATAAGGTATCCAAGTATGCTACAGTGATTAATTATCGATTTTTGAAAAGCATACGTTCTAATACCCTTGTGCTTAGAAATATTTTATTATTTGTTTTCATTAAGTTTCATTTTTGCCGTGTGTGTACACACACAAATTTTATATTAAAAGTAAGTACTTCGGTACTTATTAAGGCATGCGACGATATTTCTTAGTAAAGATGTTGCTATGGACAGCATCCGGGTTCATCATCAGATTATCAGATCAGATTATCAATCATATCATAATACAGCATTGTCATCAGCAAGTCATCCAAGTTACAAACAATCCGTAACTCAATCGTTTTAATCACAATATAAAAAAATACCGCAAACATTTGACCAATAAAACGGTTTGTAAAAACAAAGTTTACAAGCATTCAAACAAAGTCGCGATGACTATATAAACTATTCTTCAAGCAGTTACTTCCCTAACGCTAACTGAAGACATTCCAGTAAACTGTTTATAAATATATCATGGATAAGTGCACCGGTCCTGCAAGTCCACATTCAACCATAACCTGCTCAGAACCGCATTTGACCGCAATTACTTTATTAACGAAACACCCAAACCGCAATGCCTTAATTTATCAACACTGAAATGCAAACAATTAAATTGTCTGACTAAATATTAGTAAAGTGTATAACTCAGTCAGCAAGGTATGGTTACGGCAAGGTCTCATACATTGCCGCAACAATACCTTATGGTCCGACCGGGGTACCATCGCCACACCTTATAGATGTCCGAGGGTAGTGACCACTTACCATCAGATGCACTGCATGTTCGTTTGCTACTTAAATCATATAAAAAAAGTCAAATGGTGCCAACGCGCAGTTGTTAAAAACAGAAAATTCAACGAAACTACAAAATAAAACCAAGTAACTTATTTCTTAAACGTGACGTAAAATATGAATTTCATAATATAAAAACTATAATCTAATTAGCGAACCGTATGATGTAATAAGACATACCGATGCACAAAGCGACAGTCCATCATAATTGCAACCTACAATTCATCAATCAGAGCCAATATAAACACGTCACTAATGACTCCGAATGAAGATGTCACAATGAGTCGACATCGCCTACTCGTTTGTGACATATCATCCGTTTGCGTGATCGAGGTGTGTCCACTGACAGACTGACGCCCACATCGGATCCGTGATTTGATCGCCATCATCGATGTATCTGTTTTAAGAGGCAAATGAGGTGACGCCCATACTTCATTCTGAATATTCATTGAACCGTCCTCTTTTGCTTGAATCTCTTGCATTCTGATTTCCTCTCAGATCTCGCCGCCGGTTCCGAGTACATCGCATCGTTTATAGATGCTCATCTAAACGCGATATCGTCATAATGAAGCCACCTAGCGCATAAAACTTCCGCCGACACTTCCTTTGTTGGTGATATTTGAATTATCTTGAATAAAAAATTGATTTTCAAAATAGTTGGCGTCGTATCTAAGCTTAGTCTTCCTATTTACGCGTTGGCTTAACGAATAGATGTAATCGCTGATGATGGTGGCGCCGAACGATGTTGACAATAATTTAACGAGTACGATCTACATATAGATAACCATTGAATAATGAAGTCTCTGTACATAAGTACAGCTAAGTGCGAACATTTTATTCCGGTATACCAACTTTCAGTTGAAAAATAATTGTTCTGTAATACTTGTCTTGCTTCTTAGTTTGTAGTGAAGACAGCCTGTTGTGGTATTATAAATCTTACTGACTTTCTATCCTCTATATTTGATCTCTACAAACGTCTCTATTTGGTATTTTCTTACTTTTCACGATTCGAATATTTTTTTCTGCAATTAGAGTAGAAATTACATGACAACCCATTTTACTTTTAAATTAAGAAGTTTTTTTTTATTAGTAGAAAATAAGTTTTGAAACAAATAATAACTTTAAACTATTAAATAAGTAACTTATTAAAAATAACTTTACATTTACGGATACAGATTCAAGGAAAACCAAGTCAAAATTATGTTGGTATTATTTATTACCAACTAGCTAAAGTACCCATGAAATTAAAGGGTGTAGTGACGTCACTCAAATAGTCGCCATCTTTAAATAGTGAAAAATATTTAAATCAAAAGTAGCCTATAAGTTCACCAGGTAAATAAGCTACATCCGTGCAAATTTTCATGTTAATGGGACCAGTGGTTATTCCGTGAATGAGTAACAAACAGACATACATCATCTCATTTTTATATATTAGTATGGACATAGATTAAGAAGGATAAATATTCAAAATATTCACTCGTTCCATAGCTTGGTCCTTTCCATCCTGCGCGTCCATTGGCCCACAATTTCGCAACGCTGTATGGACTCAGGTTTCGCCTCGGCAACTAGGTCAAGGCATCTATTTCCGACTTGCTTACCTACTTTAATCTAGCCAATTATCTCCGATCCTGGATGGTTTATTTACACTTTTTTTGATACTAATTTAATGTCATTAGCATCATTAATGCCTGAGAGAAAACTGAAATTATTACTTACCAGGTTTTAGCGCATATGTCATTCTCATCCGCATTATTACTGAAATAATGGTTAAGTAAACTTGTAGATTAAATAAAACATAGCTACAAACAGAAAAAAAAAATATTCAATCTCTTGGAAAAACTAGAATTCTTAATTTCAGTACGCCAAAAAAGACACTTAATTTCTCACGAAATGCAAAGACTTTTTGGGTACCAAAATATTTGTTCCTTTTCGCGACAACCCCTCTTATGAACCTGTATCATTAGTATCATTAATCAAATCGCGAGAACCTTCGAACTGGTTTTCAATATTATCTTTTTTGTACAAAAAAAAAAACAAAAAATCTCATTTCATTCAGAATTCTTCCAAAAAGGGCTTCATATTCGTCAATTTCTCATAGTTTACTGTTTACAGTTCGATATATCTGCGACAAATTATTACATATCATCTAATATGATAAATAGGATCATAGCATTAATTATTAACTAAAGTTAAACATTGAATTGACGACAATATTTGGCATGTGATTGCCAAAAACGCATAACACTCGGACCATCTTCGCTTACCAAAAATGTGACACGTGCTGTTCCTATTGACGCAAACAGATTTGGAAAGATCGTCCATCATCAAAAGTAATTACATACTGTTATCATTTTATGCCGATATGGTCAAGCGAAAATCCAATACACCTTATAGACACGTTAAAAGGTTGGTTGGATATCACCAAGTTGGCGAAATTGAACTAACTATAATACAGTTAAACGAACTTTATTCAATACTCAAACTTTTTTCTTTTTATCTTACGTTCACATCTTTAGTTATCAGGAAATACTGGCGCCAGTAAAGAATTCCGCACTTTGGCAAATGTACGTTCAATTGTTTGCGGTAAAATGGTACTGTGCACATATTCTAGTGTGAACAAATTCAGTATTTATCTAGTATTAAAATACAGATGGAGAATAATATCACTTACTTTGCGATCGTAATTTCACTGTATTCATTCGTTAGTCATTTTGAATAGCTGTGTCCTAAGTATGAGTCTATGTTACCTCAAAACAATCATTATTTTTTTACTACGGGCAACATCATTGCAAAGAACATTGCTAGATGTGGCCGAAAACGAACCAGTAGTCTTCGTATTGTTTTGAGGAAACGTAATAAACCCATTAAGGGGTTCAAATACAGGTAGCGAAAGATCCAAAGATTGTGCAGCGTAGACGGGTACATTTGAAAAAAAGGTTGGCGCGTCCCGCCAACATTTGTTCAAATGTTGGCGCGAGAGCGTCGCGTGCGCGTGGGCACCGCGGCCGCCCGGCGCCGACGCCGGCGCCACCCGACATGTTATAATTCGGGCGAGCTATTTCTGTCGATTCACACGCGTTCGCGCAACGCTACGTGCGTATTACGTTTTTTTTTCGAATTCAAAACTTCGCCTGCAATGCTGAGAGACAATGTGCGTGATGCTCGTGTCATACGGCTTTGTTGTAATTCGCAACTGCCAAGACTGCGATATATTTTACTTATATCTAAGAGATTGATGTCATTAAATATGTCCGTTTATATAAGTATTGATAACGTATAATCGAACCTTTGATGATGATATTATTATGTTCACCACTGAGAATAATGATGATGCGATATAGAGATAATTAATTATGCTTTTATACACTTTGTTTATATAAATACAATTGCAATACACGCTATTGTTATTTGTTAATCGTTTTCAATGGTATTGATCGATTTGTCAAAGTGAAATGATAAAATAAAACATCTAAAATGTACACCATCTTTTATGATATATGGGCTATTATGAGCTCTACTATATGCTCTATTTCGAGATTTTAAAAATATGCAATAGTAATGAGGTGGTGGCGTTTCAATCTAAATAATGTAAACATTCTTAACATTCTATTAATGCTGGCGTAGATCATAGCCTCTAGTGGCGCTTCCGATAATGTGTTATTGGGCTATTTTGAAGTTGTTTGCTTTTGCTCGGAAATACGGTTCCAGTTGATTTTATATTTTATCGATTCTGCAAACACTTAGCTAAGAATTTGTTAATGTAACCAATTCTATGTATTATTCAATTACTCTTTATTTTTATTTTTACTGGTGTTATATTCGTTTGTCGTACGCTTATTAACCTTTTCAGCTTAAACATTTTTTCTCTTCGTCTTCATTTGTTATGTAACAAAACGTTACATTTTCGTACAACACTTTAAATAAATAATAACACACTGTATCTATGTAATGTAGCACATCAAGAAGACATGAGCAGTTAGCTTCAAATATGAAATTAGATAATGGCCACCCGGCAGCGGTTAATAATAGGCGATATGTCATTAGCTTCGGCCCATAAATAATTTCTAGCTTCGTATAATTTGGCCATGCCGTCCTTGGTCCCAAATACTCCAAGTGAAGCATCAGGTTAGATTTATTGAACATTAACTAGGATTTATTATTTGTTTATTGTTTTCCTACCTCTTCGTGGAATTTCGACGTTTAGTATGTGCTCCATTCATTATGTTTAGTAGCTGTTTCTATAGATAAATTAATGGGAGTGCGGAATTTTAAGATATTAACGATATAAGTATTTTTCGTCTTTTTGTTATGCTTCTTTGTTGTACTGAAAATATGTCTTCATTTTATCTATGAAAGAAATTTCCTTTTCTTTTCTCTTGACGTTGTAACAGATAAGATACTGGAGATAAAACATTCTAAACAAACAGAGATCCGCGAGCAACAAGTATCAGCTGATCGATATGTGAGGTGATATGAGAAAAATGTGACCTTGTTTATATTTTAATGTGCTGATATGCTGACGTTTTTCAAATATCCCTATTTACAAATCATTATAGGTATATAACAACAATTTTTGTAGAACATAGTACCGAATAAACAAGGTTAAACACACCAAGTGGTAATGTTAAATAAATCAAAACTCGACTGCTTAAAGACAATTTATGTATTTAATATTATTAGATTTTATGTAATTTAATCATTTTAGGATTTTCAAAAAAATAGTAATATGAAAGTATAAATGTCATATACAATCTGGCAAGCTGTTTGGGCTGCAGAGCGTGCCAATGAAATGGACATGCATAAGCTCGAAAAACATTACCCTGTTTGTGACGCAGTCGGGTATAATTTAATAACTTTTGTAACAGGTCTAGAGATGTTGAAATTGCGTTTGTAATAGTTTCCGTCGATAGAGCGATTAATATGGCGAGAGTTAGACCGGTTCGCCGGTTACATAGTTATCGAAGGACAAACTGACAGACGTCCAATTTATTACTATAGATTGATTGTACAGATTAATTATCGTATATTGGGCCTTCGCTGAAAAGCTTCCATACGAGACCATCTAGGACCTAGTGATAATGCGCGTGATCGGCTTTAGGTAATGCCTCATGGACCGCAGTCATTATCATCTTATCATCCAGAAATACCATTAGATACCGTATCCATAGTCAGTTTTTTTACATTTCCTCAAAACAACCATTATATTGCAATGTACTGGCGAAAACGCTAAGAATTGTCGTTTTTAAGATAAAAATGTTATAAACTCGTACTAAGGACGCAGAAGCCACACATACAATGTATTTTTACACTTTAAACGTTTCGAAACAATTCATTGTGCCATTCTCCATAACTCATATTTTACGTTCGTATCGCGTATGAAAATGCCTACACGCAGTGTCGGTACTGCCTCCTTTATTCTATGCGTGCATTGTACCATCATCTGTTCGCATACCGCACCCCGCTCCCTAATTCATACTCTAAGTGCACGTAACACGATCCATTATGAATTGACAGATTTCATCAATAATTGAAACACGATACAGTGAGTTCGCGTATTGAAATTTAAACCGTGAAGTAATGTTACATAACACAAATCGGCTCGCACTCCACGCGTTTAAGTTCTGAAGCGAATGTATTAATGATTGCTAATTAACGGCGCCCGGATACTGTACTTTACAGCGTTGGGTCAGAGTCTTTTTTCACACGGTAGTCTAAGGGTGAATATGACGTAATGCTTTCAAAAGAAAATAAAGTCACGCCACTATATATTATATAGACGTGCCGCGAAAAGGTTAGATATCAATACAAATAGTTTGTTTAATATCAGTTTTATTGAAGCGTGCTTAAGGCGTTAATTCGTTCGCTGCGATTCAGCGGTTGTTATACGCCCGGGTGACATAAAAGTCAACAACTGATATTATTTATATCTTCTAGATGGTACTAGGCGTTTAGGGTCATTTACTTTTGGTCGTTTCAGCGGTGTCTCGGAGAACGGGCGAATGGCATCCTGCTCTCTGAGTCACTCCCGAGTATAGACCGGGATATATCTGTAAATCTGCGCTAATATGACTGAAATGTGATGTCTGTCCGTTTTTATTATCGTCCTGAATCACGTGGGACACTTTACGACGGTTGAAATAGTGTTTTATGCGAAAACATGACTACCTTGTTGCATTCTTGAATTTGACTGACGTGTTTTGAGCGGTTTAGTTGTTTTCACGATAAACATTGTCAAAGTTATTTTGACGTTTAACGTAGATAACGTTTGATAGCACAGAGATAGAACAGCCTCTTGTGACTTGTGATTTGCCGAGTCGATATATTTCCTTTACAATCGAAGACCGTTTTTTACACCGCGATCAAATATGCAGGTGCATGCGGGCGATTGTTTAGAAATTTCTCGCGCATGCGCCGTTAAAAACTTCTGGGAACGAGTCGGGGCTCGTAAAACGTTATTGTGGCCGAGTTATTTGTATTCGGATATTGTCGAAGCATGTTGAAAAATTCACACTTCACACGTCCGCCGCCGCCGGCGCCGAATCGCAAATGATTGTTGATTGTTGCGCGACGCGCGTTCGGAATTCAAAAACGATAATGGCGCCCGAAAATCAGTGCCGGCGATAGCGCGTGCGCACTTCCTCCGTATGAAAAGTCGACCTCGGTCGGTCTGTTTGTTCACTCGTTTAATACATCCGACACCCTTGGGTTCCAGTATGGCTGTCCAGCTTAGGCTACTGTACTGGAACCCGGGGGGAGTCCTCCGACACCTTCCGGGGCTGCGGCGTCTCGTCCAGGAGCAGGACATACATGTTCTTCTCTTGGGCGAGACGAAGCTGCGACCGGGCCTGACCTTCGCGATCCCAAACTACACCGTGTACCGGCGCGACGAAATATCGCAGACGGGATTCCCGTATAGGGGAACCGCC
>DWPF01000614.1:0-10579 GCA_018251575.1 Cecropterus bathyllus | reverse complement strand
TTTTGTTATCAGTATCGTATATACTTCCATATGCATTTGGCAAAAAGCTGTTTTTTCGATATTACAAACAGACACTTAAATTTTATTTATATGTATAGATTACAACCTGATAAAGTTTTATAACCAATTGCATTACGTAAGCTATAATATTATTTTAAATCGTTTTATGTTTAACAAATTCTATATTATCCTTACATTTTATGCAGAATATATAACGAGTAAAGTCAAATACCCACGCTAATAGACAGTGACATAACTATCTACGAGTAACATGCAAAAGTTCAGTATAAATACAAAAGTTTTGAGTTACTTCGCTGAAAGACAATCTGGCCCCGGGGATTGTTTGCTCGCATTCATCCCAAATTTCTTTTTCTGACAGGAAAACAACATCTCTTCATTAATTCACCCGCTTTATTACGGATGGAAACCCTTTTCTTATCCCGATATTGCTAAGCCACGTCTTATTTCTATTGTTTTGCGAAGTGGTTATTGCTTTATTGAAAGCTTGATTAAGCAGAAAGGACTTTGGCATAAACATTTTGTATTGTTTTCTATTGTATTTGTAATTCGAAAATCAAGATGCCTGATCGGTAATAGGTACTTACGTACTTAATGAATATGCCAGTAAAAGGCTTTTGGTAATTCTAAGGCAGCTTTTGTACATCTAGTTAAGTGCTTAAGATAACATAAATACTAACTTGCTTCATTTATTGAAACACAGATATGCACTTATTAACACGACTATTGTTAAATATACAGGATTTTTTGCCACGTTAGTATAGTATCGCCTAAATTTCTCAAGGATATTTCACGAAACCCTAATTTAGACGAATGATAAAAGTTTCAATTTAACTACAAAATCACACAAACGATTGTTTAGCAAATAAATGTCATAAAAACAACCATAAATTAACTTGAATGAAAAGCGGTTATACGCTCGGGGCAGGACTGCGGAGAACTGCGGGCAACCTTCCAATTTCAAATAAATCACTCATACAAATTTCGCTTGGCCAATTTTCGCCAACAAGATTGTAACATTATTAATAAACTTTACAACTATTTATCAACTGTGTACGACCATTCATTCGTTGTGTAGAAATGTACTGCACATTTTAAAAAGGAAAATAAACAGTCCGAACAACATTTCAACGCCAACACGGAAGCATTTATCTGACTCAAGCTTAAAAGCATAAAACGTCTCGCTGTAGCGCGCCGTCAGGAAGAGTATTGTATGTAAGAGATTGTGGCCATTACGTTCCCCGTGGATACAGAATAAAGATGCAAACTTTATTGACTTAAAAATAAAAATAGTACCTTTAGTACCTGCTTTTAGAAATTGACACAATTTCCTTCATTGTGGTTGCGACACAGAGAAGCATAATCTAATTACCATCTTCCATTTCTCTACCATTTACCTAATAGACATTGGAATTGTGTTGACATTGGAATTTTGTTGTGTGCATGAATGAACGCATTACTGTAATACTGGAGGGAACGGGTCTCTTCTTAGAATGAGAAGGATTAGACCATAATCCACAACGCGAGCATGCGAAGGTGTATCTATACATCTATGTATATATATGTAGATACACCTTTGAGAACTATTTTTCAAAAATGTTTAGGTAGGTATGTAGTATTCTAAATATGTTTTTCGTTACCATTAAAGCCTGTAATATTTTTAATGCACACGTAATTGCGAAAAATCAGTGCCTGTCAACGTATCAACTATCTACAAACATCTAAACATTTAATATTAATGGCGTAAATTTTAATGATAAGGTTAAGAAGAAGAAAGTACCGCAGATATAAAAGTGGTAATTTAAGCGAATATATTTTTAAATAGATAGGTTATTTAAAAATACATTCGCTGAATGATGCAAATCTGTGTATTTACAAATCGCAAACCTACCATCAACGAGAGCCATTCACTCTGTGACTTATTAAAAGTGGACAAGCAATTGGTAAGTGAATAAAATTAACTCACCAGGTTCACAGAAGCAACGGTACTTAAGCCCTTCATCGTCGCCGTCAGTCTGTTCGACACATATGCCCTTTACACAAGGTTTAGCTGCGCAAGCGCCGCCCGTAGAGGGCAGTTCGCAATGCGCGCCCGTCCACCCGTCGGCGCACGCGCAGTGGAAAGTTGTAGAACCGTTCATAGTCATACTCATACAGGACCCGCCATTCAAACATGGCGCCCAAAAGCAGGGGTCCTTTTCACATTTGAGTCCAGTAAAGCCTAAAAGGATTTTGTGCTAATAAAGCTACTTCCTTTACTTAAATAGTCAAAATATTTTTTCAAAGAGTGTAATTTTAAGTTTATTTTATTATCCTTAAACAATAATAAGTTATTTAGCTATTTAACCCAGTAATAAAATATATATGTACTTATCGACTATGAATTTAAATTATTCATTTTGCAGTTTATATTGAAAGTGAAGAAAATTATTCAAAGCCTAATGATAATAATAGCAAAGCTATGATTCAAGACAAACATTCAAAGTACCGGATGGACAGAGACAGCGATAGTTGACACCGTTGAAAGGTTTAGAGAGGTCGATACATATCCCATTATTCAAGCAAGGTGATGGATCGCACGCCGTCCGCTCCTCGCAATACGAGCCTATGTACCCCGTACAGCACTCACACTCGTAGCCCTCCTGCGAACACACATTAATAAATCTGACACTACATTACCTCTAATGGCTTATCAATTTAAATGTCTAATACATTACCATAGACACGTTGGTGTAGCACACTCCCTTTCCTGAACAATCTTGAGCCTCGCCGCAGTTGTCTGACTTTACTGTTACTTTCAAACGAACACACTGTGCTCCCCAACTTTTTGATACAACTGGGGAATTTAAAAATTATCACACATTATATAGATGATACGGTCTCATAATCATACATCAAATAATCAATAGGTATTAGCGTATATTGACCATGTATGCATACTAAAACAATTTTGGTCCCTACAATTTACCAATGTACTCCTATAATAAGTATGATGAATATTTAAATAGCTCCTCATTTGATATTCCACATACGGGAGTAACCGTAATAATCATGTTTGTATTGATTATATTAGGACCACAGTAGGGAACGTTACATATTCATATTCCTCGTTACCTATTAGGAGATTAACACCCTCCGTGAGATGTTTGTCGTACAACGTGAAGAGCTTCGCACCACGTTCGTCTAAAGGAGTAATGTCGAGTGACATTCCATCAGAGATGTCACAATGGTCGTGACCTTGTCGAGTCACCTGGTACACCGCTGGTTGAAAGAGCGATTGATGGGACCTGCAAGGTAATGCTTATAGAACTAGATCTGATTCGAACCAGCGAGGCTTGTAAGCAATGTTAACTAATTTTCCAGGTCACTGACTCGCGAGCCATATAGGTCGCAGCACGTGTATAATTATATAAATAAACGCAGGCCCACCTCTCCGCTTCAGCGCGTGATGAGTTCGTGTCGAGTGTCAAGTTCTCTACGTGACCGAAGGTGTCGAGGAGCGAGGAGTCGCCTATGCGAACGATAAGGATGTCTCCGTTCTGAATGTCTGCAGAGCCCTCCCACGACACGATGACCGGGGGGCACTCCTCCTCGGCCGCTCCCGTCGCAGCGCCCTCGTGGCGGCCCGCACACTCCTCCGTCGCCCATACCGCAAGTCACAAACATTAATTTATCAAGCCAACCTTAACGCAAATTGAAACTACTTTATACCTAGTCAATTATACACCGTTACTTAGTTATTGGAGGTTCATTACGCATGAATAAGTACGACTTAACTGTAGGTTACATTAAGAAGGTATTATTAGGCAAATTAAGTCTAATCAGCCAACAAAGTATACCTACTAAAGTACTATGAACTTGTGTTTTACAAGTATAGAAGGCAAAATATATTAGGTACCTATGTCCTATCGTTAGTTATTTTATAGAATAGATACAATTTGTTCATTTTACTAGAATAATAAGCGCTGAATTCACCTTAGTAGGTACCCAGTAAGGGCACTGAAGGAAGGTTGAGCAGATTTAGCTCCTGGATTGTCGGGAGAGGCCCATGAATTACTGTGATTCGTAATAAGAAGGCTAGTTAAACCTAAGAACTTACTAAAGTTGATTTAAATCTGATTAGTTTTAATTAAATATTTAGTTCAAAGCAAATTTGCTCGATTGATCCTGATTTACGATTCAGCGTTGTAATAAATAATATGAATTTTCTTGAATAAATAAAAATATGATATCAATAAATATTGATACCATATTTTTATTTATTCTAGAAAATTAGCACTTACAAATAAATTAACGTAAATATACAAGGTAGGTACTTCGCGTATCTTTGAGTTGTAAAAAATCCCACATCGTATATCGCGTATAAAACGCAGACTAGACATTTTCCTTTTACAAAAGTAATGAACAGAACTACTGAAGCAAAAACCTTTTTCCCCTTTTCTTTTGCGCTAAAACGATTTATGGTTTATGTATTTGACCTCGCTTGCTGCCTGGCGCTGTCACGATCAAACTTATACGTAAGAAATCGCTACAGTAGTAGAAATCAGTTTATATAAGTATGCCGACATATGAAAATCTAATTGTGTCTATCTTAATTACGCTGTTATTCTTTTTACATAGCCCTAAGTTAATTTATACAGTACGCACAAACATTAATGCTAATTAGGGCAATTTCATTACCGCCTTGTTAGTAGTAGTAGGTAGAGTCTCTTAATTTGGTTAAGTACATACTAACCAATCTAAACGAAACGAGTTCACTTTGCATTTAAATTGAACGACTCTAGCTAATTTGAAATAACGCCACCGATTTCTAGTGTGAAGCAGATCGTGCGTTTGGGTGGAAGGGTGTTGGTACCGGCTCGCTTTCGTATGCAACCATCTAGTTTTCGGGAGAAACAATGAATTTTTGATTGATTTCAGATATCACTACTGTTCTATATGAAGTCGCTTACAAATGTCCATGGACAGCAGTGACCATTTACCACCAGGACATACATGTTTGCTACTTAAATCTATTAAAAAAGAAATAATAAATATCCATTCAGACGTAATATAAAACAACATAATGTTTCTCGTCAAGATTCGTTGTTGTAGGGGGAAAGATTGTAGGTTTTGTTTTCGTAATGCGGAAGCTTCGCATGATTTGGCCTTGCGTACTCTTTATTGCCTTCTATTCCTTTATAGCCACAATGGAATTTATGAAGATAAACATTATGTTACGTATCCAATGAAAAATACCTATGTGAAAGGCAGGAGTATAGTTTTGAAATTGTAAATGGGAGCAACATCGGTTTTGGGAGGTAGATACCAGGTTTCATAAATTTGATTAAGCATCATTATTTAGAAATATGTTGTTGTAATGTTATAAAAATATGTATATTTACCGTAACTGGCAGATTTAACTCATGTGTTTCATTGCCTCTCCAAAGGCGAGACTCCCTAGGTAGCACTGGCAGATCGCAATCTAGGGCCCCCAGACGATCTTGCAGCCGAGATGCAGAATGCGAGCTATTCCCGGGGGCACTACTACTCGTGTTTAACTTTTGCCTTGCACTTTTCACGAACGCTTTTGTGCTTGTGTAAGTTTCTGTCGTGAAATTGCGCGGCAAAGTCGGACTTTCAGTAACAGCTTTTAGCAACGCCTTTGTTGTTCCAACGCTCTCCTTTGTTGTCAAGGACGCAGTAGGCAAAGGTACCGTGAATTTTGATGGCTTCACTCTCGACTTTGTTGAGAGTTTAAAATCCGTGGCTGTTGACGTTTGTGTACTCAGTGTCGCTTTTATTTCATCCTTTTGAGTGGAACTCGACTCACAAACACAGTCGCTCACAAATGAAAAAAATAGTATCGTCAATATTGGCAAAAAGAAAAACTTTTTAAGCCCCTTCTCGTCGCTTTGTAAATAAATGCTCGCCATTGTTCTTTTTTATTTTTATAGCAATAATGTAATTTGAAAGTTGATTGAATACTTTTATAATTACATACACTTGCCGATGTGCATATCCTGTAAAATAAATTTTACACCTAATAAAAATTTATTAATGGTAATCATTAAAAGTATAACATACAATAAATACATAGATTAACATTCCAATAAACACGGAATGTTAAATTAAAAAATATTTATAATTCGAATTTTGAGTATCTATATAAACTCCGTCAAAGCACTTATGAACATTGCTGTGAGGGTGCCCTCTTCTTAGTGAAAACATCTATAATTGGACAAGCTGCAGTCCTCACCTCGAGTGGCGACCCTCTTCATATCGAAGGACTTATACTTGATTAATAAACTTTGCGTAACTAATTTGCTTTATAAAGTTTTATTATTTTATGACCTATGAGTAGATGTAATCTCTACATTCAGGTGGGTGGAGTATGGCACATAGGTAATAATAATATTAATAAATAATCTTAGCATAAAACTGTTTCTATAGAAGTCTTCAAGTAAGATATCTTTCATAAATAGTCTCATTGTCACATCCAATGAACAGATGTGAGTTTTCACTGCAGAAATATGACACATGTGAGAAATATGACATATGTTTCTTTAGAGTTTTTTTTAATCAATAAAAAATATTCCTATATTATCTTTTTCCCGCGGCCCCGCCCGCATATTTTACATGTATAGTCCAAATATAATCCAAAATCTACCAGATTTTATCTAAATACGATTCACAGATTCATTATCACAAGCTTTTGCCTTCATAATAATATTGTTGGTAAACATTTTCTATTAAACAATTATACATGTTGTAGAAAATGTTTACTTTAATATAATATTACAGTTTAATTTTAAATGGCGCTAATCAGCTGTATTCTGAGTTTGTCGCCTTTTTGATAGAGTACTTAATCTCAAAGAGATAACTACAAAGCTCTACAAATGTAAGATTATATTATAGTTATTATATAGATATGTATTATTCAAAAAAAGACGAATAAAGTAAGTTAGATCTCTCGTTATATCTTAGTTATATTTTCAATCATATATTACGTACTATATTGCATGCAATAAACTATATTTATAATTTTAGGTAAAAAAAAAAACAAAACGAAACAGAACATTTAAGCATATTATTACAACAACATAGTTGTATAAAAAGTTTTGAAAAAATCAGTAGCGGTAATAACACTTACGTAAGGACTCGCACAAATGTTAAGTGTCTATTGTCGGACTGGACAGGCAAGGCTCATGTCTGCTTACACTAAAATGAAAAGGATATTCCGAGTTAACCTTTTTTGCTAAACTTATTATAAAAATCTGTTATATGATTTCCACTCGCACGATCCTAAAAGTTCTTACTTCGTTTATTGATAACAATTTGTGAACTATTAATTAAAGTTTAATCACATTCACGCTTAGATATTGAAGCAATGTTTTGCAAATATATGAGGGCTGTACAGGGCGGGCGGTTCCGTCGGCCGCAGCCTCCGTGACACTGGGAGCACTCTGGGCGCCCCGCAGCCGCACCCCCGCTCACCCTCGCGCACCCTCTATACCTCTGTATCTTTACTTAATTTTACTCTATGTTAAGGATGGTATCCTTTTTGCTTATTACTTATAAATAAAAGATTTTTATTTGGACGATCCGCGTGAAAGTATGGCAAAACGATCTCAAATAAGTGATAACAATAACAGTGTTTATTTATTTATATTTTGGTTTATATTATTGTTTATTTTTTTTATATACACGTATGATTTTATTACATTATATGCAGGTATATTTAATGAAGTATTTGTTTAATTTTTTTCACAAAGTAGAGACATAAAATACTAAACATTTAACTGAAATATTTGATACCTAAGCGACTCACAAAATATTCAGCACAAGTAAAAGCTAGAACTCGTAAAATTACGGAATTCGTTACTTACAATCTAGTTAGAGAGCGAAGTGACGTAGATTTACTGATACAGGGCCGACAGTTCCAAATCCCAAGAGCTTGCAAGCCAGCAATCTAGACTTCTACTCGTCGGATAAAGTTTTCCTATTCCGACCGCGTCATACATTTAAATTACATTATTTTAAAGGAACAGTGTCGTCTGATTTATTTTCGGTTTATGTATTTCGTGATGTGGTAACGTTTAAGGTGTGTCAAGGTATCTATAATTTGCCACTTTGCCTAACTTATTTTTTACCCGACTGCCTCAGAAGGAGGGTAATGTTTTACGAGCGTATAAATGTATGTATGAATGCCCATTTCCTTGGCACACGCTACAGCCAAAACGTCTTGATGAAAACTGACATATGACATGTCATTGGAATGGTCCCAGTTTGTAGAGTAACATGCCATTTTTAAAAAAGGCGTCTGAAAATAGGATAAAAAGGGAGGAAGGGACGAGATTTTTTTTTATTATCATGATAATAAAGATATCAAATGAAAGCTAGTACATAGACCACTCCAAATTGTATTACCTACTAATTTGAGTCATAAATATAGTTCAATTAAATATAGTTACAAAACAAAAAAAAAACCATAGATCTTTTGTTATTGTTTTGTAGGGTCTTTTTTTTTTATAATTTGTTTATTATGTATAGATCATTTACGAGACGTAGTTACTTCTATAATGTATAATATAAATACTGTACTAGGTACATAAACTGAGCATCACATCAAGAGATTTTGCGATTCACATTTTCAATTTGTTAGAGTGAAATATTTTCATCCTCTTCGTTATATTTTATCAATGCTCGTACCATTTTCAGATGAAAAAGGTAGTAATGAAATTGCATTAATAAAATATTTACCTCTTAGCTACATAAAATGTTTAGACACGTCATGAAGAACTGAAGATTGAATAGTTGGATGTAACTAGAGCACCTACTTAGTACTAATTAGGAATGCGGATTTTCTCTTTTTCTGAGTCAGAAAATAGCGTGAATAATGCAATTAAACACAGGTTTATTAGGTGGTACAACGTATTTAGTTCGACCGGGGAGGCACCACTGCCACACCTATTTCTAGCGTGAAGCGGTTCTTGCGTTTGGGTGAAAGGGTGTCGTGCCGACGCACTTTCATCAGGCGATGATCTTAGACCTCGGGAGTATCAACGTATCTGTGATTGACTTCAGATACTGCTTGCTCTGTATAAAGTTGCTTACAGATATCCATGGGCAGCAGTGACCAATTAACATCAGATGGACTGCATGCTCGTTGTCTTACAAAAAAAAATCTTTAGGGAGTTTGGTACGTTTGCTGTTGCAGAAATTATTATTGTACTTGACAGTCAATAGACAAAAGGTACTAAGCACTCCTAGTAGTGTTTCGAAAAGTACGTTTTATTAATGAGCGATGAATGGGTAGATACTCTAATCACAAAGGTACATTTAATTGAATGTTATGAACTTTAATGTTATTAATAATATATTCGTAACTCCCTGGAGACCTATGTAGCAACAAGCGAAACTGCCTGCAGCACTGTGTCGCAGGCAGTAACGTAACACAACTTGATATAAGAAGTATATATTCTTTTAACAAATCTCAAATAGTATTCTAGACCTTTACCAGATTGAGAGAGAATAGGTGGGTTCTTTTCCGGATGAATGTCATTTATACTTATGGTATAATATTTTATAAGAGTGTGGAACTTAAAAGGCTTGACAGCTTCTCAAATATGTAGTGTCATTAGATTTGTATTTATATCAAGACTGTTATATCGCTGCTTAGATTGAATAATAAAACAGCGCAAATTTTACAGGAGACTCAAATAAAAATAGAAACAATTTAATTTTTTCAATGAATGAAGTGAAAATAATAAAAATATATTTAGAGCCATTACGCAGTGTAGTTAAAACACCCAATTTCAATTCCAGGCATTTTGTCAATATAAATGTATCTTTTACTCAAACATGATTAATTTTAATTTTGTGCGGTTATTCATGCAAAGCAACGATATGTTATATTGTATGGTTTACGGCAAAAGAAAAATAACTAAGTTGTTTAAATCTTTTTTTTCTTTTTTGCGCTTATTTTTGTTTATATTGCTAACATCGCTACTAGTGTTGGTGGCTGTATTCATCTATCCTCATAACCCAAAAGTATGATATTAAGTTTAAATTTTGCAGGTAGTTTTTTCAATAATACAAACTACATAAGTCCACTTAATCTTTTATACCATTTTTAGGATACCGTAGCCAAACGGCAAAAATCGTTTCGGCCACTTTATTCGGATACTATTAAGACTGCAGAGTTAAAACTTCACAGGTAAGTGTATTCTGTAAACCGCTCTCCGAATTATGTACAAAAATAAAAGAATATATTAAATTTAGGGGGAGGGATGTAACTTAAAAATTAAAAAAAGAAATCTTACCTACACGTATAGAAAGGTCTTCAAAAATGACATCGAGATTTCAAAAACCATTTTTTCTCCAAGTCGATTGTTTGAGAGATAAGCCCTTTCAAAGCGGTAAAATGTCCTTCCCCATCTAACTTTCAAACTAAGTGAAAAATCTGGATAAAACATAAATGTTGTAGATGGCAAGATAAACTTTTATCGAAAATTGGTTCGAACAAGATACGGTTGTCAGTTTTTGAAATATAGCATTTTTTAAACGCTTTTTATTAGCT
>DWPF01000613.1:0-10586 GCA_018251575.1 Cecropterus bathyllus | reverse complement strand
CATCTCTCCCATATGGCCATCTACCCCGGACTTACCCTATATATAAAAACTGTATATATAAAAATGAAATATCATAACTTACTCGGTGCAGGGATAAGATGTAAAATTAACGAGTGGTTTGAAAGCATATATGGGGTCAGTTTTTTGAGCAATTTGTTCCAACATAAAACGTGTTTCTGTTTTGGCAGGCATCTGATCCTCAGTGCCCCACCTCACGTAGGTGCTAACATGATTACTTAAACCGTCTCGGTACACGTAGTTGTCTTTCTTCTCGGCATGTATACGGTAATCCCAATTTTCTACTTTGACTTGTGTTCCGTATGTATTTTTAGAAAAAAGAATCTGTTGAGGCTTTTTAGCCATAGGATTTTTTGTTCTCATTTTCGTGATTTAGTAATAAAGGTAATAATCAAATAAATCTAATTAAAAATTATTGAAGTAGTATTAAGTTATTAGATCACGTATTTGCGATACAAAAATGTTTTAAAAAATATGTCACTCCAATAAGAAATGTTGACATGATGTGACAATGTATTTTATAAAATCTTTTTAATTGAGTAATAAATATACGAAGGTGGTTTACATAACATTGCATGATTAATATAATTTCTAGAAATCTATGTAGGTTATCCATTTAATTAAGCTTCATTTTTAAGGTTGGTTAAGATGAAACTGAAATGTTTGCTGTAACCGGTTCGAATGGCTTCTGTGTAACCCCAGCCTAGTTCCATAAAAAGAAAGTGTGATGTTGATTTTTACATACTAAAACAATATTAAAAAAATATGAGATACGAGCGATAGTGCCATGCGCAGTTAGTAGACTCTTCATCCATAATGGCTGCATGTGATTTAATTTTAAATGTTTATATTATATATAAAATTCTTGCTGATATACATGTACATATTTAATACAATTGTCAATCTTAAATATGATAGAAAGACTATTTGTAATATTGGTAGTAGGTAACATGGGCAATAAACCATTACTTGGCTTGGACTAACTTCCACAATTTTTCGGCTGAAGTTGCAATGCTTTTTGTAGGTATGTTTGCCTACCTTACTACGCTCATAATTTCTGTAAATGCTAGTTGCAAATGTCATAATCATTTATAATTTTATGCAAAACCGCTTCATTAGGTTAAATAATAAAAGTGGGTAGGTATGTAGGTGTATATTTTTTATTGTATAATTCCATATCTATCATTTTTGACACTTTCTTCAGCACAAATAATAAATGCTTCGAAAAATTCAAAGAAAGTTATCTCTATATTTAAATCCATTATCTTGTCATGAAAAAAGATTTGCGGAAATATCGAAGTAAACACTTTTATAATACTTTTACTGGATAAGTTGCCCAAATTAAATAATGTTAAGCGGGATGACGGTTTCGATTTAAATTCGTTAACGGGTAGATCTCCATATTCTGAAAGTTGCAAATAATATATCAGAATGTCTTTTTATAACATTACACCTGAGTAGTACAACGATATTAATACTAGAACACTATTATTTATTGCTAAATAGGTAATAAAAATAGTTCTGATTAAGTAAGAGTATATTTTCCTATAAAAGTAGGTATCTATGGGAATATAAATTCATATATTTCCCTTTCACTTTATGTCTACTGCTAGATACTTATTACATTACGATCAAGTAAACTATCTTCCTACCAGTTATATAAATCATTTCATCCCCAAAGACATACACATTGCGACCTTCGGGCGGATCTTCCTGCTCTTCTATGTAAAGTTTGTTAGAATTAGCGCAGTGAGGCGATCGACGCACGGCACTCATAAACGAGCGTATTGTGCACGGTTCCCCTAAACTTCGATATACTTTGTAAAGTCCGTTTAAGGGTATGAAAGAACCATATCCATTTGTAAGTTTCCCTGTTAAATTGAATTGAGTTAAAAATTAATAGCGCCTAACTTATTGAGGACGTATTTAGATTAATACTACAATGTCTGACCGAAACTGGTTTTTACGACCGAAACCGAATTTCGGCAACGGTCTCAGTTTCGGCCGAAACTAAAACCGAAACTTCTTTACAAGGATCATGTTTTGAGGAAAAAATAAGGAAAACATTATTATAATCAATCAGTCTTCGTTTTTTCACATTTCACTTATTGATAAAAAATAATCAATATAATTCATTCATTTAAGAAAAAAATATTAATTGCGTCTTCAAAATCCTTACACTAGGTGAGATGGAGCGTATTATTCTTGGTGTTTTTAAAATATTAAATATACGATTACTTATTTAAGTTGAATTCATCGCGCCGAACATGACAGATCACAGCGCGAGAACTCCCGAATACAGTTTTGGTTTCAGTCGTAGTTTCGGCAGGTTTGCCACCGAAACCGAAACTCGTTTTATTTATGACAAGATTAGAAGATAGGTAATATTAGAATTAAACACATTTAATCACGTCTATTCGTTTATGGGCTATGTCTTGGCAATACCTACCTATACTACTAGTCTACTACTTACCTCTTTGGCGACCGGCGCCAGGTAAAACATCTCTTTCCATGAACATTCTAAAAGCAGTCGCTACTATTGTATCGGGCTTCTGCCCGGGGAGTTGTCTTTTAGCGTACAGCTTACTAGCAACCGTTACTAAGCCGTGGATAAATTGCCAAAAATATATCTTTTCAAATGGGTTATGTGGACACTTTGCGAGCCATTCAGGATTCTGGTAAAATAACCTATCGATTTGCACGAGTGTTAGGCCTTTCTCATGAATATTACAGTCGTAATATAATTGCCACAAGTACAAACGTATTAGTATTGGCGTAAAGTTAATTCGTTCACTGTTGCATATCGTTGCGTACTGGTAGTATATTTTTTTTAGATCTGTTTCGTAACATCTCAAAGATTTTTGTAGCGAAATCTCTTCGAAGTTCATAAAGTCGTCAAAATTGAATGGACTTTCTTTTTGTAAATCTATTTTTGGTATCGGATTGGATGTAACGGATCCTCTATTATTTTCAATAAAATCGGTCACGATGGAATTTCGAATATCTGTCTCTCTATCAATGTTCTTTATGCCTTCTTGGATGTGAAAAATCAGACCGACAGTGCTGTCGCAAATATCGAATTGATACGGCTCTACTGAACACAATTGTTTATATTCTCGTGGATTTTGGTTATCACGAGCATCTGATGTCATGGGGCCCAGATTATCATCAATGAACAAATTTTTATCATATAGCACTAACCCATTATTTGTAACTAGTTTCCCGACACCGTGTTTCTTATTGTTTTTAAATTCTCCTTTGTAAAACGAACCTAATCCAAATCCCAAATCTAAATTTCCATATCCATTGCGTTCTCCTTTGTACCAGTATCCACGATACGCGCTAATAGAAGGCAATGACATCGTATTATTATAGTAAGCATCCCAAATGTAATAACCATATCCAGACATAACTCCATTTTTCCACTCTCCTCTGTAAAACTAAGTAAAATATTTGTTACAAGTCAAGTGTCAAATTGTATGAATACTTGAGTGCATGCATGTAAAGAGCTGTGGGTTCAATACTTGATTCAGTTAGTTAAAAGGTTATTTTAACTTGCTTTTGTAGTAATAAATATCTATGGCATTACCTATGAAAATTAAACAAGTAAATATATTAAGAAAGGCGCATTCCATTAAAAATGAATACATACATCATGGTTAGGCCAAATCATTAATCCTTTTCCCTCTCGTATGAATTCATCCCATTCGCCTTTATAACCACTTAAGGAGGAATATTCCCGGGAACCAAAGCCATGTCGCACGTTCTATCATAAAACGTAGTCAGAAAAGCAAAGGTTACTATAATTTCATTATTATCAAGATTATGCGCATGTTTTTTATTACGATTACTTACGTGTAGCCATTCACCGTCATAGGAGTTTCTAAAGCTTTTAGAATAATAAATGGCACCTATTCCATGTTTGGTACCACAGTCCCACTCTCCAGCATAAGAAGTCTGTTTCCTAGAATTAACGTAGAGTCCTCTACCGTGGCGGATGTTGTTAACAAAGTCACCCTCATACCATGTATCATCTTTCCATTGAATGGTGCCTTTGCCATTTATTGCGTTGTCTTTAAACTGACCCTGCAAGTAGCTGATAACTGTACGCTTCAGTTCATTCATATAAACAAAACAGATCACGATCAATTAGAAGCTAAAATAAGGGTTACTTGTTCCTTGGAAATAAGTAAATTAAACTCAGTGGGAATATATTAGCCAAACTATAACAATGCATACATAACACCTACCTACTAAAAATTAAGAAAAGGAAACAAAACTAAGTAGATGAAGCTATAAGTAATAGGTGTCGGATAAAGTAAAGCATTAAATTTTGGTAACGTTTATAGTTGGTAACGTAACACACGCAAGACTTGGTGAAAGCGAAAAATCGTGTGTCTGAAACTATGGATAAAATTAAGATGAATAAGGAATCTATAGGGGGGAATTGTCAAATAGTTACTAAATACACCGTTCCGTCGGCCCACTGGAATCGACCTTCGCCGTTCATGACCCTCATTGATATATTGCCTTCGTATTTGTTTCCATTGCGAAAACGTACAACTGCTTTTTCATCTGGCGTCGAAAACCAACTTTGTTGGATGGAATTAGTCTGGAAATATGTTACATCATATCTATTGCATGCATTTACGTATTTCATATAATATTTCAGTAAGTACGTATGACTATTTTCACAGGTACATGTTAGAGCAACTTGGTGGATATTGCTCCAGACTTCTCTCAGCTATCGGGTAACATACAGGCCTAAGCCAAGACCAGCAATGAAAAATATAAAGACCGACAGCTGTGTTTGTACCTAATTGGCCTACCTAGTACCAGTTACTAGTTCTCCGTCATTTATATCGAATGTTTGTAAAGTCTCCCAACCCGCACTATAGTAGTGCTCTATGACATAAGATCTCCGTCTTCTAAGAGGTGCCCGTGCACCTGTCTAAGCTCATGCACGCCATGCACGCAATTTGAAGATTACCTAATTGATAGATACCTGAGCTGCATCAAGTACTTCCAGTTTCGAGCGACTTCTTTTTGATTTTGAAGGTTTTGCTGCAAAGTATATACTTGAATGAATTGTACGCAATCTACGACTGAGTTAAATGAAATTGAATCGCAAAAAATGTTATGGATAAGTAGGTTCATTCTTTTGTAATTATATTGTGAAGGCACACAAATGCTGCGTATGGTTTTAAATTCAAATAGTTAATCCTGATAATAAAGATATTATGTCGGCTAAAAGAAAGTAATCATCCTATTTAAAACAGTTTTAAACGATCTCACCAGCTGCCTTCTTCTTTTTACTTGAAAGAGTGACATTACTAGGTGCTTTTTCAAGGTTCTGATAAGCTTCGTAGTTTTTGGGAATTCCGATTACCTCCCATGACTCCACTATTGCGTCTAGCATGGAATCAAACAGCATTGTGATGAGTTCTTTCTGGATCGAGCCTCTAGTTCTGGCTGGCAAGGATGATCCCGACTCACTGGTAAGTTTTGCCGTGGACTGTCCACGGGTTGTGGATAACGCTTCATAATCATATCTATCATCTCGGTTATATTTTTTTGGAAGAACAACTGAGCTATCGCGTCTAGTAACTGTTCGTTGTGAATCTAGATAGAACATTATTTTATATTTGTGTTACAATAAAACGTTTACTGTAGATAAGTAGGTATGTCAAAATCCTGTCTTTATATCTAGACAGTCTATGGTGATAATTCGTACATGTCAATTTATTATTTATTTTATTTTCTTTACAGTTATACATAAAATTTAAATC
This sequence comes from Cecropterus bathyllus, assembly GCA_018251575.1. Classification (NCBI taxonomy): domain Eukaryota; kingdom Metazoa; phylum Arthropoda; class Insecta; order Lepidoptera; family Hesperiidae; genus Cecropterus; species Cecropterus bathyllus. Next base: position 4,779 of record DWPF01000613.1, on the reverse strand, counting down.
CATATAAAGCTAGTAAAAATGATTGCTGTAGGTAGATTATCTACCAGACTTACCATTAAAACTAAACTAACAGTAATAAGAAAAATATTCTGGTAAAAAGATTTTTACGAACAAATCAATTTCAAGGACTTGAAAGAAAAAACAAATCATAAATTTCATATTGTTGTATTTTGAATAACAATTTAATCTTATTTTTTAATTTAGGTCTACGGTGTCTTTTACCATATCTATGGTGTCTTGAAGATGCGCTCTCTTCTGAATCGTAAGAGCGTGTTAACTCGTTGTTTAACATAGAACGACCTATCAATGCAAACAGAAGTTGGTGAATAATAATACTAGGCTATAAGACTAATTTAAAAGTTTAAATAATTACTAAAGTTGATCTTAACCCCATTTCCAAAATCTCCACGGTCTCCAGAAGCGCCAGGGATGGATGGTGGTACCCGAATTGAGATCTTTGTTAGAAGCTGTATCTAAGCGCTCAATTGGTATATCTTGATTGGGCTGTGACTCTTCATCTCCCCAACAGTAATTTAGACAGCAGATGACAGTAAATAACACAAGAACCTGCACAAAAATACGAAACTTAGGAATATTAGAACACTACAAGTTATAGTTATGTTTATAGACTTGCCTTTTAGGCATAGGAAAAACGGTTTAATTTTAAAACCAGTTTGCGAAGTCGGTAGGCACTTCATTATTTAGTAGTTCAGTAAAATATGCGGCAGGTCACCCCAAAAACTAAAGAAGCAATTAAACCTTAACTCACTTTACAACAAGGCAGAAATGTGTAACTAATGCTTATTTTTAACCGACTTCATTAAGTAATTTTAACCCAAGACTACTACTACTGCTTCTTTATGAAAACCATTTTATTTAAACTGCAGAAGAAACTTAATTGTAGGATAATTTATTTTATAAGACTCATTAAAAAGAAAACCTTTAAATGCGTAAAAACGTTTCAATGAGAAATAACCAAAAATAGTAAAAAATATTACCTTTGATGTCATTTCCGTTCAAAATCCAAGTAAACTAAGTGCACTGGCGGTAACAAATCGCGTAAATGAACAGAACATTGCAATTAAATTTCTTTTATTAACTCGGTCTATTCAGGCCGGATGTTTCTTGTGTAAAATGTACCTAATTTTGTTAAGACATATGGTATGTAATAGTGTGTGTAACTAAAGCAATTCATTGACCCAAATCAGGAAATCGTTAACGTACTGTAAGTATTGGCAATAAGTAGTTTTATTTAAGGTTATAAGAAATCTGTTTATATAGTTAGAAAATAAGTTAAGTGGTTAATTTAAGTAATAGTAACTAGACTTTACAAATGACTCTCACATGTAGGTAGGTACTTAGTTCAACGGAATTTCGGTTTATTTATTCGCAATTTTGAAAGCTGGTTATCTACAACAATGTATAGCTAAATATTCACAGAGTAATGTTGTATGTTTTTTAGGATCTAATATACGCATAAATTTGTCTGTATAAGATATGCCTAAATAATTTTTGTAACATAATTTCGGAACAGTTTAACCAAAATTTGACGGGTGCTGCATAGAAAGGTATTCACTTAATTTCTAATCGGAAGCGGTATTCATCCCTTTACCTAGTGAAGAATAAAAGTCGTGCTGAGATGAGTGACCCGAAGGCAAAGCAAAGTTGCTACTTATAAAAAATGTGTCTAATTATATAATATGGTCATGTAATATTGCAAATTGAAGCTGAAATTCGTTTAAAGCGAATGTTTCGTGGCACTCGTCAAGAGATGGCGCCCATGCATTCTGAATCACGCTATCGGAGATTTCTCAACATTCTGCATATATTACAGAATTTCTGAAATGAGACTTTCGGAGCACGGCCGCTCCCCAGGGATGATCACCTAGCCTGGCGGGAGATCTTCTTTTGCCAGTGTAGTAATATTAAAAGGTAAGATATAATATAAACACCATATTGTTTAATTAATGTTTTATTATAACATCAAACAATAAATTCGTTACATAATATTAACATAATGATAAATTAATATTATTTTTTAACAGGTAGACACGAACAATACTTTAACGCATAGTTTTCTTCTATAAATGTATATTGATTATGAAGACGGCCTAAAGAAATATTTTCCGTCGGACTAATCTTACAATACTGAATTGACTTTGGGCACTACTTTATTCACAATGAATTAAGTATTAACTTTTATTGGTATATGTAATAATTGTACATGCACCAAATTTCAAATGGTTTAAGGTTGCGTTTACACCATACGAACTATTGGCCGCCGAGTATGCACAACACAAGTTTACTGTGGTCGCCAGTGTGAATGTAACTTATCAACTTAACTTAATAACACTGCGTGTAGTGCCCAGTGTAGTGGCATGTTAAAGATTCGGTGTAGACAAAAGTATAATAAGAGTGGAAAAGCAGACCTGGAATAAGCTCATTCATAGTCAGTGGCTGACAATAGTTAAGTTTGATTTAAACGCGCAAATAGTACCCAAATATTAAGAATAGTCTATCGCATATAGTACGCGTTACATTACATATTCACATACTGCAACGGAATCAATTTTAAATTATAATAAATTAGTTAAAAACAGTACTTAACGACAACAGTGGCACATCTTTCTCGCACTTAAACATTGCGATTCATACTAGTTTATATAAACATATTTACAATTAAGGTACTTAAAGTAGGAACTTAATATGTAACACATTTCTATATAAAAATAAAATGTCATAATTTATTTCACATGTCGAATGAATTTGACAACCTATATTTAAAAGAAGAAGACCTTGATAACCTATATTAAAAAGAAGACATAAGCACGTTGGTCATAATATCGATTATATAAAAATAAATAAACAAAAACATAATCGTATTTAATTGGTGGAATATATATGCACATTTTTTTAAATAATATGAAATTCAAAAATAAAATATAACTACAAGCGGATATAACATATTTTTAAGTATCTATCTTACCACTAATATTAAAATATACCTTTTCAAAAATATCGTACAGCTAATATATTTTTTTGCTAAGAATCGTACATTCCTTTACGGTAGTGCTACAATTATATATATTTGTTTACTAATTCGTGTCTATACTTTCCTTAAACATTTTTATTAGCATTTAATTAAAACGTAACGTAATATTCGGAACAAACGTCTTCTGAAATTAGGCGTATCGTGATTTCTTAATGCCCGATCGCTCTCCGCTCTGGAGATTTGGACAAGATACCATAAAATAAATCAAAGAGAACATACTTTTGAAGTGGAACACTTACTAGATTATTGAAATTATAGTATTGTTTAAAAGGAACAACTGTTGAGCAATTACAATTATAAGTAATTTTTAATCTATGAATTACTTTTTTAAAACTGTTATGTATTTAGACGACAATGATAATTCCAAAGAGAAAACAGGAAAAATAGAATGAAAATGAAATTAATTTTAAACTTCAAAGTTAATTTACCTTTATTACATTTACGTATTAACCCAGTGACTAACAGTTAATTTTTGGTTTATAATGCTTAAAATGAGGCCAATACTCACTACATAACCCTTACTTACTTACTTACTCCGTTGGCTCAACGCCCCGAGACGGGTCTTGGCCTCCGATATGAGAGTCCTCCATCTGACGCGATCCCTGGATACTTCTTGCCAGTTATCGACTCGAAGCTCCCTAAGATCCGCCATAACCCTATCAATCCAGCGATATCTGGGACGACCGACCGGACGTCGTCCTGTTGGTCGGCCCAGATATGCCCTTTTCACCCCTCGATCTTCTCCCATTCTTTCGACATGACCGAGCCAACGGAGTCTGTGCGCCAAAATAAAAAGGTATATTAATTTAAGCGTTAGCCCTATACTAAATCACATCCACGTCTCACGTGATACATAACAGCACAATAAAGCGAAACCACTTGTGCGCTCATATTTCATAAGATGACAATTTAAATCAGTCCCCCTTCTCTGAGACAACATTCAAAGCTAAACACTAATATTATACATATATCTTAATTAAACCCTGATTGCACCCATGTAATGGAAACAACAGCGAAACGACTTGTGTGCTTTGCACCTATACTTTTTAATCTTTGACTTCGAAATACTAGTAATTCATACTAGTTCTAACTAGAATACTAAATTATTATCCATAAATATCGTTAATATTAACCTATATTATAATTAACAGTAGCTCTAATTTATGTTACCTACCTTAATGAGAAAAAATTGTTCTCTCTAAGCAATTTATTTACATGTACTCTACAAAGGAAGGAAGGCTCTAAGCTCTAATTTGATGGCACTTACGCTACATGTGCCAAAATGTTAGAACTACGACATGATGCATGCATGAGTTATATTTTTTGCTTTATCAATTGGCCCGAATTTCCTATTTATGTTGCGTTAACTAGATTTAACGACGAAATTGGTTACTCTAATAATTACTAATAACTCTCATTACCTGAAAGAAATCAGGCTCCTCATGTCACTTCAGCTACGACTTTTACTTCACGGTTCATATACATAAAGTGTCTACGTTTAAAAGGCCGTTGAAATGCACACAATAAAAACAGAAAAGTGTGAAAAGGTACGCTTAAGGTTTCAAATTTTTCGAGTGTTTAAAGTTTGACAAGTTATGAATACTGATCGCACTCGACTCCTGGGTATGAACTTGCCCTATCCGCATATAATAATCTATACATATAAATAAAATTGATGTGTCTGTTTGTAATATCAAAATAACAGCTTTTTACCAAATGCATATGGA